>CM021100.1:16149476-16271487 GCA_007115665.2 Sequoiadendron giganteum
GAGGGATTAGGGTTTAAGGGTTGAGGGTTGAGGGATTAAGAAGGTATAGGGGTTGAGGGTTGAGGGATTAGGGTTTAATGGTTGAGGGTTGAGGGTTGAGGTTTGATGGATTAAGAGGTTATAGGGGTTGAGGTATTAGGGTTTAAGGGTTGAGGGTTGATGGGTTAAGAGGGTATAGAGGTTGATATATTAAGGTTTAATGGTTGAGGGTTGAGGGTTGAGGGATTAAGATTGTATAGGAGTTGAGGGATTAGGGTTTAAGGGATGAGGGTTGAGGGTTGATGGATTAAGATGGTATAGCGGTTGAGGGATTAGGGTTTAAGGGTATAGGGCTTAGGGATTAAGAGGGTATAGGGGTTTTAGGGATTGGGGTTTAAGGGTTGAGGGATTAAGAGGTTATAGATGTTGAGGGATTAGGGTTTAAGGGTTGAGGGATTAGGGTTTAAGGGTTGAGGGTTGAGTGTTGAGGGTTGAAGGTTGAGGGATTAAGAGGGTATAGGGGTTAAGGGATTAGGGTTTAAGGGTTGAGGGTGGATGGATTAAGAGGATATAGAGGTTGAAGGATTAGGGTTAATGATTAAGAAATGAGGGATTACAAGGTTATAGGGGTTGAGGGTTTAGTGTTTAAGGGTTGAGGGTTGAGGGTTGAGGGATTAAGAGGGTATAGGGGTTGAGATATTAGGGTTTAAGGATTGAGGGTTGAGGGATTAATTTGTTATAGGGGTTGAGGGATTAGGGTTTAAGGGTTGAATTTGTTATAGGGGTTGAGGGATTAGGGTTTAAGGGTTGAGGATTGAGGGTTGAGGGATTAAGAGGGTATAGGGGTTGAGGGATTAGGGTTTAAAGGTTGAGGGTTGAGGGTTGAGGGAGTAAGAGGGTATATTGGTTTAGGGATTAGGTTTTAAGGGTTGAGGTTTGAGGGATTAAGTTGGTATAGGGGTTGATAGATTAGGGTTTAAGGGTTGAGGGATTAACAAGTTATAGGGGTTGAGGGATTAGGGTTTAAGGGTTGAGGGTTGATGGATTAAGAGGGTATAGGGTTTGAGGGTTGAGGGATTAAGAGGGTATAGAGGTTGAGGGATTAGGGTTTAATGGTTGAGGGTTTAGGTTTGATGGATTAAGAGGTTATAGGGTTTGAGGGATTAGGGTTTAAGGGTTGAGGGTTGAGGGATTAAGAGGGTATAGGGGTTGACAAATTAGGGTTTAATGGTTGAGGGTTGAGGGTTGAGGGATTAAGATGGTATAGGGGTTGAGGGATTATGGTTTAAGGGTTGAGGGTTGAGGGTTGAGGGATTAAGATGGTATAGGGATTGAGGGATTAGGGTTTAAGGGTACGAGGCTTAAGGATTAAGAGGCTATAGGGGTTTTAGGGATTAGGATTTAGGGGTTGAGGGTTGAGGGTTTGAGAGGTTATAGATGTTGAGGAATTAGGGTTTAAGGGTTGAGGGTTGAGGGTTGAAGGTGAGGGTTGAGTGATTAGGGTTTAAGGGTTGAGGGTTGTGTGTTGAGGGTTGAAGGTTGAGGGATTAAGAGGGTATAGAGGTTGAGGGATTAGGGTTTAAGGGTTGAGGGTTGAGGGTTGATGGATTAAGAGGGTATAGGGGTTGAAAAATTAGGTTTTACTGGTTGAGAAATGAGGGATTATGAGGTTATAGGGGTTGAGGGTTGAGGGTTGAGGGTTGAGGGTTGAGGGTTGAGGGATTAAGAGAGTATAGGGGTTGAGAGATTAGGGTTTAAGGATTGAGGGTTTAGGGATTAAGGGGTTATAGGGGTTATAGGGATTAGGATTTAAGGGTTGAGGATTGAGGGTTGAGGGTTGAGGGTTGAGGGATTAAGAGGGTATACGGGTTTATGGATTAGGTTTTAAGGGTTGAGGGTTGAGGGTTGAGGGATTAAGTGGGTATAGGGGTTGAGGGATTAGGGTTTAAGGGTTGAGGGTTGAGGGATTAACAAGTTATAGGGGTTGAGGTATTAGGTTTTAAGGGTTGAGGGTTGATGGATTAAGAGGTAATAGGGGTTGGGGGTTGAGGGATTAAAAGGGTATAGAGGTTGAGGGATTAGGGTTTAATGGTTGAGGGTTGAGTTTTGATGGATTAAGAGGTTATAGGGGTTGACAGATTAGGGTTTAATGGTTGAGGGTTGAGGTTTGAGGGATTAATATGGTATAGGGGTTGAGGGATTAGGGTTTAAGGGTACAAGGCTTAGGGATTAAGAGGGTATAGGGGTTTTAGGGATTAGAGTTTAAGGGTTGAGGGTTGAGGTATTAAGAGGTTATAGATGTTGAGGGATTAGGGTTTAAGGGTTGAGGGTTGAGTGTTGAGGGTTGAAGGTTGAGGGATTAAGAGGGTATAAGGGTTGAGGGATTAGGGTTTAAGGGTTGAGGGTTGAGGGTTGATGGATTAAGAGGGTATAGGGGTTGAAGGATCAGGGTTTAATGGTTGATAAATGAGGGATTATGAGGTTATAGGGGTTGAGGGATTAGTGTTTAAGGGTTGAGGGTTGAGGGTTGAGGGTTGAGTGTTGAGGGTTGAGGGATTAAGAGGGCATAGGGGTTGAGATTAGGGTTTTAAGGAGGTTGAGGTTTGAGGATTGAGGGAGTTATAGGGGTTGAGGGATTAGAGGTTTAAGGGTTGAGAGTTAGAGAATTGCTAGGGGGTTGAAAGTTAGGGTTTAAGGTTGAGGTTGAGGTTGAGGTTGAGGGTTGAGGATTAAGAGGTATAGGGGTTGGGGATTAGGGTTTAAGGGTTGAGGGTTTAGGGATTAGGTGGGTATAGGGGTTGATGGATTAGGGTTTAAGGGTTGAGGGTTGAGGGATTAAGAGGTTATAGGGGTTGAGGGATTAGGGTTTAAGCGTTGAGGTTTGAGGGATTAATAGGGTATATCGGTTGAGGGTTGAGGGTTGGTGGATTAAGAGGGTATAGAGGTTGAAGGATTAGGGTTTAATGGTTGAGGGTTTAGGTTTGATGGATTGAGAGGATATAGGGGTTGAGGGATTATGGTTTAAGGGTTGAAGGTTGAGGGATTAAGAGGGTTATAGGGGTTGAAAAATTAGGGTTTAAGGGTTGAGGGTTGAGGGTTGAGGGATTAAGAGGGTATAGGGGTTGAGGGATTAGGGTTTAAGGGTTGAGGGTTGAGGTTTGAGGGATTAAGATGGTATAGGGGTTGAGGTATTAGGGTTTAAGGGTACAGGGCTTAGGGATTTAGAGGGTATAGGGGTTTTAGGGATTAGGGTTTAAGGGTTGAGGGTTGAGGGTTGAGGGATTAAGAGGTTATAGGTGTTGAGGGATTAGGGTTTAATGGTTGAGGGGTGAGGGTGAGAGTTGAGAGATTAAGAGGGTATAGGGGTTGATGGATTAGGGTTTAAGGGTTGATGGTTGAGGGATTAAGAGGGTATACGAGTTTAGGGATTAGTTTTTAAGGGTTGAGAGTTGAGAATTGAGGGATTAAGAAGTTATAGGGGTTGAGGGATTGGGGTTTAACAGTTGAGGGTTGAGGGTTGAGGGATTAAGAGGGTATAGGGGTTGAGAGATTAGGGTTTAAGGTTTGAGGTTTGAGGGATTAAGAGGGTATAGGGGTTGAGGGATTAGGGTTTAAGGGTTGATGGTTGAGTGTTGAGGGATTAAAAAGGTATAATGGTTGAGGGATTAGGGTTTAATGGTTGAGGGTTGAGTGATTAAGAGGGTTTAAGGGTTAAAGGTTAAGGGATTAAGAGGGTATAGGGGTTGAGGGATTAGGTTTTAAGGATTGAAGGTTGAGGGTTGAGGGATTAAGAGGGTATAAGGGTTGAGGGATTAGGGTTTAAGGGTTGAGGGTTGAGGATTGAGGGTTGAGGGTTGAGGGTTGAGGGATTAAGAGAGCAGGGGTTAAGGGATTAGGGTTTAAGGGTTTAGGGTTGATGGATTAAGAGGTTATAGGGGTTGTGGGATTAGGGTTTAAGGGTTGAGGGTTGAGGGTTAAGGTATTAAGAGGTTATAGGGGTTGAGGGATTAGGGTTTAAGGGTTCAAGGTTGAGGGATTAAGATGTTATATGGGTTGAGGGATTAGGGTTTAAGGGTTGAGCATTGAGGGATTAATAGGGTATAGGGGTTGAGGGATTAGCGTTTAAGGGTTCAAGGTTCAGGGTTGAGGGATTAAGATGTTATAGGGGTTGAGGGATTAGGGTTTAAGGGTTGAGGGTTGAGGATTGAGGGTTAAAGAGGGTATAGGGGTTGAGGAATTAGGGTTTAAGGGTTGAGGTTTGAGGTATTAAGAGGTTATAGGTGTTGAGGGATTAAGAGGTTATAAGTTTTGAGGGATTAGGGTTTAAGGATTGAGACTCTCCCTCCTACCCCCTCTCTCTTTGATTTCTCTCTCTCTCTCCTATCTCTCTCCCCTATATCCTTAACTGTTAACCCTTTAAACCCTTAACCCTTAAACCCTTAACTCTTAACCCTCTACCCTTTATTTCTCTCCCACTCCCTCTATCTCTCTCAAATCTCTCCCTCTCTCTTCCACTTTCTCCCCCTCTCTCGCTCTCTCCCAATCTCCCTCTCTCCCTCTCTCCCTCTCTCTGACTCTCCCACTCTCTACCACTCTCTATTTCTCCCAATATCCCCCTCTCCCACTCTCCCACTCTCTCCATATCTCCCCATCTCTCCCTCCCTCTCTATCTCCTTCTCTCCCACTCTCTTTCTCCAACTCTCCCTCTCCCTCCCTCTCTCCCTCTCTCTCCCTCTTTCTCCCTCTCCCTCTCTCTCTCCCTCTCTCCCACTCTCTCTTACTCCTATCTCTCTCCTCTTTATCCTTAACCCTTAACCATTTAAACCCTTAACCCTTAACTCTTAACCCTTTACCCTCTATCTCTCTCCCACTCTCCCTCTCCCTACCACTCTCCCTCTCTCCCACTCTCTCACTCTATCTTTCTCCCACTCTCCCCCTCTCCCACTCTCCCACTCTCTCTTTCTCCCACCCTCTCTATCTCCATCTCTCCCACTATCTCTTTCTCCCTCTCCATTCTTCTCCCCACCCACTCTGTCTCCCCACTCTCTCCTTTTCCCTCTTCGCACTCACACTCCCACTCCTCCCAATCTCCCTCCTCCCTCCCTCCCTCCTCTATCCCTCTCCCCTTCTCATTCTCACCCTCACCCTCACCCTCTACCTCTCTCCCCCTCTCCCTCTCTCCCTCTCCCCCTCTCCTCCCTCACCCTCTCCCACTCCTCCTCTCTCCTCCCTCTCCCCTCCTCCCTCTCCCCTCCCACTCTCTCCCCTTCTCTCCCTCTCCTCTCTCTCCTCCCTTCCTCCCTCCCTCTCACATACCATCCTCCTCTCCATCCCCTCTCCCCTTCCTCTCCTCTCTCCCCCTCACCCTCTCCTCCCTCTCCTCCCTCTCTCTCCCTCTCCCCCTCTCTCTCCCTCTCCCGCTCCCTCTCACCCTACTATATATATCTCCTCTTCCTCCCCCTACCTCTCTCTCTCTCACACACACACACACTCACCTCTATCTCCTCTACTATAACAGTACATGAGAGAGATATAGAATTATGGTAGAGGGTATAGACAAAGAGGGAGAAAAGAAATCTATTAAAAAAACCATATTTCATATAACACGAGCGTGTTTTCAAGATGTAGAGATATGGTTGCTTAGCAAGAAATAACGTGCTTGCATTATAACGTGAGCGCACTTTGTCTTCCACTAAAAATGGTAAAAAACTCAATATACCCATGATCTAAAGGCCCACATTCTACATATTCTCCTGGTTTTGCGTGTGCTCCAATAAAAAGTAGCTTTTTGATGATGTTGTGATGTGTCCAAGCATGTTTTTCACATTCCAACACCTTTTCCATGATCTTTCTACCACCTTTGCATGAAATAGCATATTTTTCACATTGAAAGACATATAATATCAATTCAAGTTTGAATTCCATTGAAAACTGATATACAATTGAAGTTTGGAGGGGAGCAAGCTTTTGAAAAAGTCAAATTGTTGAGGAGTTTGAAGAAAGAAGAAGCTAAGGCTACATAATTGGGTTGAACTACTCCATTTGAAAGTTTGATTTTTTAGGAATGTGAATTCATTATACATTTTCTTTCATTCTATTATGGCTTGCTTTCATTTTTGTTATTTTCCATATTCCATGTTGATCATTGTTTGTTTGTCATTATAACCTTAGGTTGTCAATGCACATTTTAAATTACACAATTATATACACTTACCAATTACATTTTTAAACTCCTCCTAGAGCATCTACTATGATCCACAAATCGTCAAGGGTACTTTTGATCCTAACTTAAATTGAAGAAGATCAACCAAAAAACTCAATCATCTTTTCATCAAAATCCTTCAATTTCATTTGATTTCATATTTCCACAAAACATTAGAACTTGGCTTCAACTCTTTGTTAGACTCAAAAATAGATTAACCATTATAGAATTGATTGTAACATAACATAAACCTGATTAGAAACTCAAAACCATTCAATTCATTCATGATTCACTAATTCACTCTTCAATGCAACTTACATGGAAAAATAACAACAAATCATGGAAGGTAACTACCAACCTTTATCCAGACATCCAAGACACTATAATCAGCATGTTATTGATTGAAATAAACTAAATACACATTCACAAACCACTGATCCATCAATCTCTTTAATTCTTGCAGTCATAACATCATTTTGCAGAAGGAGTCAACTTTTGTATTTCTTGAGAGGATACAAACCAAATGATGGATTCTTGTTTTCCCTACACAAAACAACATGCACACACCTTACACAACCCAAAACTAACTTACTCCACCAAACAACAGAGCCTAGATCAGGGAGTAGTCATAATGAACCTTCTTAGACTCTCAAACTCCCCTAGTGCACCAAAACCACATCTCTTTGAGGTATTTTTTTATTTAACAATTGACTTACCTTGTGTATTGATGCAATCAGGGGATGTCCTATAAAACAAATCAACACAAAATCAACGAACAACAACAATTCACAATTAACCATTCATACAATTCTTCACTTTCACCAATTCAACAGTCATCCTTGTAACATAGCTAACTCACTCAATCAAGTATATCTTTTAGAGAAGGGATTCTCATACCCAGACCTGGCTCTTCTCAAAGTCTCAATAGGGCACACAATAACGTATCAACAATCCACAATAGGCTTCTTTGTTACAACTTCATCAAAACTGGATTTATACACCAACAAGGCCTCTTTTACGAAGGACCTTATCCTAAATCCTTTTCAAAAACACCAAAATCAATAGGGAAGTAGTCTATATGCTATAAAACCAAGCATTCCACCTTTTTTTTTCATAAAATCACTCACCAAAGTGCCAAATCATAGAATCCTCCTTTTTACCCAAGAAACCAGGGATTTATTGAAAAACATTCATCCAACACTCACACAATCTTATGAATAATTCAAAAAAGTCTAAAATGGCCTGCACAAACTCAATTCAACAAGAAACCATGTTGAACCAACACAAAACACACTTTATCATATCAAAACCACTCGAAATCTCATGGAAAACTCAAAATTTTACTCTAGGGCTTCATGCCCAACACACTTTTACACCTCCCATGCACACAAACAGCATTTCATCACCTATTTATTGATGATGCAGACCCATTCCACCAATTATAGTAATCACAGTGAGTGGAATGGGCCAATTTACATAATTGAGACCTTAAAAACCATTTAATCAGGGCACACAAACCTGCAGTAAGAGATTCAGTCCAAACTACAAATAGAATTGGAGTTAAAGTCTAAAATAAAATGAAAAACACTATTAACTCATGCCCCAAACTGATTCAAAAATATTTATATTCAAAACCTCTCTGTACGGTCCGAACCAAGGCTACAAAAGTCAAAGAAATACTGAAAATCTAAAAAACAGTGATTTTTCAATTCAATCTTCCTTAAAATCTTCCAAATCAGTCTTTGCATCGATGTTCTCTAGAATATATATGATTTTTCCCACAAAAATAACTATCCTAATTCCTTCAACTAACATTTAAAATGGTATGACAATTTTCCTTCCTCAAAATTTGTTTTTTACAACTTTACAACTTTGCCCTTCTGCACAATTGGCAACTTACCAATGTTTTTTGCAATTTTGAAATATAAACCTTATAAACACCTAGGAAACATAAAAAAATGACTCATTAAAATGGAAAATTCTCTTATTGACCTTATTTAATGCAAAAATTCCAAAATCCTAAAGCCTAGACAATAACTTCTTGAATTGACAATTTTCATTCAATGGTCCTCCCGCACCATGTATGCTTCCACATTTTGTATACATATATATTACATAAGTTGAAATTTTGTATTCTTTCCATGCTTCCATTTTGATCCTATCTTGCAATCATGGCATGCCACATTACCACATTTCTTTAAGGCATTTTGGATTGAAAAAAATCATGTGACCTTTGTCTATGCTAGGTTAACTCTTGTACAAGATGATTGTAAGTATTCTTTATGAAGTCTTGAATGACATATATTTTGATTAACTTGAATGGATGCATTTTTTGAGTAACTAATATATGTCTCATTACCATGCTACAGATAAAATTATCGGTCATGCCAAAGAAACAAACAAAGAGGAAACTAACAGATGAAGAGAACGGAACCTACAAAGAAAAGGAGAGAGTTCGAGTGATGGCATATCATGAAAATACAAAATTGGAAACGATTGATGAAAACAAGACAATTGAAGAGGAACCTCAACCATCAAAAAGAGAAGGAATTGGCAACACAAAAGAAACGACTGTGAAAGCATTGTGGTAAGACAGATTCAGACACCGTAATTGGAGACACACCCTCTATGGCAAGTGAATATGAAGGGACACCATTAAGCACAAGAAAATATGAAGGGACATCATTAAGCACAAGATAATATGGAGGGACACCATCTCCACAAGTGAATATGGAGGGACACCATCTACCACAAGTGAATATTATTGGACACCATCCAACACATCTCAAGTTTAGAGTACATCATCACTTGGATTTGATGAAGAAGGTATGCCATTAGCCCCACATGAACCTCAAGGTATGTCTTCTTCTCCACCCCTGATCAAAGGTATGCAATCTAACCCACCTCAATTAAATATTGATGAAGTTCCTATTGTTGAGAAGTATGTACCTAGGAGAACACCACCTAGAATTTTGCATAGAAATCCAAAGTATTTGATGAATATTGATCATGAGATTTTGTGGCACATGGAAGGTAAGATTTCAACATGAACTTGTAGAAGATATGTTGATAATATTTGGAAATTCTTCTTTGAAAGGCTAAATGAGACTGCAAGATGTCAACTATTTGTTGAAATGATTCAGGGTGTAAAGTATACGAACATCATGAAGACTCTTGGATTGAGAACATCAAATGCATCGAGTGAAGACACTGTTATGAAGAATAGAATGGATGCTTATGAGAGTGTGGGTAAGACCTTGCACTCAAAGGATAGTAATATCACCCGACGTTTCATTACATCAACTTTTTCAAATAAAGAGAGCTCATCTCATTAGAAAGACAAGTGAGCAAATGGGAATTAGTAGAAAAACTTTATCAAGAGCCATTCAAAGGTGGTGAAGAATTGAGGGCATTAATTCAAATGAATTATGGGCATTCTCGGGGAGACTACCACAAAAAGATAAAGAAGTTGTTGAAGCCTTGAGAACGCTAATTAAAGAGTATTGAAAGAATTATTGGGAACAGGTGCCTCAACTTCTGGCTTGAAACTCTGAAAAGATTTGGTCAATTCATCTTCTGGTTTTTCGTCTTGAGAAAGTCTTAGCAGGCTTCAATTATGGTCTTTACCGCTTTACCACGAGGTCTGTGTGAAGGCTTACTACCATACCGTCGGTGTGGTTTAGCGATGGTGCAGTGGCATGGTGAAGGATGGTGGTTAGGTTGAAAGTTACCGCCTTACCATGGGTATCATTCAGTGAAGCCATGGTGGTTGTGGTAAATGGCCAGCAGTCTGCGAAGAATGCTTATCGCCCTTTCATGATGTCCTCTAGGCCATGTCGCGGTGGCGCGGTAAGTCGTGGCAGTCAGTTGGGATGGTTACCTCCTTACCATGGAGGCCTTATGGTCGGGGTGCAGTAGCACGGTGGAGCCTGATGGTCATCACTGGCGATCACCACACGTAGACATGGAAAATGTACAAATTCAGTTCAGCACACTTGATCCTGATTACTAATGACATTTCCTCCTGAATCATACTCTCAGCTTTTCATCATATTCTGTCTCTTAATTTAATAAATCATTGTTTATTTAATTGAGTCTTTCTCCTCCATTGATTAAACTAATCAATTTAATTTAATTAATCTTATGTTTCTATTTAATTAAATAAATCATTTTATTTGATTAAAGTCTCTAAAGTCCTCTTATTAAATTAAATAAATTAAACCTTATTTGATTTAATCTAACATATTCCCACTTAGTTAAATAAATCAAAATCATTTATTTAATTAATCATTTCCTCTCAATTTTGATTTAAATCAATTCATCAATTTAAGTCAAAATTGTCAAATCATCTAATCCCTCATTAAATTAATCAAAATCTTGATTAAGTTAATCCCTATCACTAAAATCTTCTAGAGAATGCAACTTGCACATGAAAATAGATTTAATTCATTTATTAAATCTCTATTTTCCCTCACATGGTATCAAAAGGGAATATTCTCTCAAGTTTGAATTCAAAAAGTCCAAGTGGATGGGTACTTCCAACAAGGCATTCATTCCTCTTATATGTCCTTGTGCATTGAGCCAAGTGGCATTTATTTCATTCATTTTTCCCTCTCACATGTCATTTCCTCAATTTCAAATTCCACCTAATTGCATTTATTGGCACTTTGGCCAAAATGTGCACAACCATCAACCATTCACATGGTGACAAGTGGCATTTGGCCGTTGGGTGAAAATTAGTCTCACATTGCCCAAATCTTGCTCTCTCTTCCAAATTCAAATCTATAAATTGGAGGCTTATCTCCTCATTATTCATCCACAATCTCATGCAAAGTTACTCTCTTAACATTGAGAGTCAATTTTGTGCACATCACTCCACACACTCATCATTTCATAATTCCATAGCTAAGTTATGCTTAAATCTCATTGAGGAGATTTGATCAATCTAAAATCATCAACATTGCAATTTAGGAGTTGGGAAAGGGTCAATTTCAACATTTCAATTGGCACCAATTCCCCCATGGGATCACTAGTTTGCTCAGTTAATTAGGATTTACTTTCATTTATTTAGTTTGTTCTTCATTTTCCTAGTTTAAGTTTGAGTAGATGGATTTCATGAGGAATCCTTCATTCTTGTTTGCATTTCATCTAACATATTGATTTGTTTGTTGTTCTTGTGCAATTGCAGGTTTAGGGGTTCATATTTTGGCGCTAGAAGGAGGGCTTGAGCAATTTTCAATCATGTTTTCTGAAAAATTCCATAGTTTTCCCTTTTTTTTTTGCAGGTTACAAGTCTGCAACTCTTTATTGCGTTGCATTTGTAGGCACAGCGCTATATTGCACCGCACCTTTTCCAAACTCCGCTGCATTTGTTTCTCACGCCTGGTTTTTGAATTTGCAAACTTTGTCATGGATCCACAGTTCCAAACTCCACCACACCCAGTCTTGTGGATTTGTATTATGTTGCATTTTCAAGCGCGATGCTATATTGCACCGTTGTTTTTCCAAACCACGCCACACCCGCGTTACCCCTCAAAAAAATTCAAAAATTCCAAACTCGGCCGCGGATTTTTAGTTACAAACTGTGCCACTTGCAAAACTGCGCCACACCCATGGTCTCTATTTCTACAGAGCACCACACCTAATCAAACGTGTGGCGCTATATAGCATCACCTCTGTTCCAAACTACGCCACTGACAACAGTCAGATTTCAAATTTTAACATATGCATTTTGAATTTTTAGATTTTCTAACTATTGACCTGTTTGTTGTTTTTTGTACTCTCTGGTTTTTGTCAATTTGCAGGTTAGAACAAGGGAGAAAGAAAAATAGGAGGTTCATCATGGCATCATGTTCATCATGCACAAAGTATTTTTAAACACTATAGTGTTGTTTAACACTTTTTAAGATATTTAATTCTTGTTTCTAAAGGGAATTTGTCTACTTTCATGCCTTAGAAACACTAACTTCTCTTTGGGTTTTAAAAAGAACAAACAAATTTTCTTTTCCAAAAGTTTACAAAAAGGCTAAAAAGAACCTTAGAAACAATCTACTAGAGTTGGTTTAAGGTTTAAAAATTGAACAAGGCAAACTCTCACACTTCAAAGTTGGCGCTTTAAAAAAAGAACCCATTTTATGCTTTGAGGATTAAAATGAACATGTGTACTTTGATGTTTTGTAATCCTTTTCACAAAGTAATATCATCTGGAAGGTGTATGTGCTTCTCTCGCGCCTCACAGAAATCTTGAGAATCAAAAGTCTTTTTATGATATTAAGTTGTCAAAAGGATTACCTCCACACTTCATTTTGGGTTTAAAATTGAACAAAACATCTTGCGAGTGTGAGTAGGCTTATTGTGTGTGTTCTCCCTTTGTTTCTAAATAAAGATTGATCAAACTAAGAATATGTTTACTTGCTTTTGTTTATCTTAGCGAACCTGCCTTGTGGGAAAAAGTACTCACCCAAGGGAATGACCCAACTGGTAACACACTAAGGACAAGTGTATTTCCAGCCGGGATATAATAGTGGGTACTAGAACAAAAGTCAGTATCATGTGGTTGGCTCCGACAAGAAGGGCAGCAATGGTCTCTTGCCACATGGGTCAATCTCCATGAATAGAAAGTCTAAATTAAAACCCTTGTTTAGAAGGCAAAATCCTTATCTATTTTGTTGGTGAAAAAGGTCATGTCCTTTGAAGCCACCCCACGTTATATAGGTGGTTCTATTGTAGAGATGAAAAGTATGTCATGGGAGATTCATGGGTACGGATGCTTGGCTGACTTGAGAAGTGAGTGCACTATAAGGGGGAGCCTATGTGGTCAAGCATCTAATCATCTGCACTGAATATGTGTAGTTGGATTCGTCCAAGTGGGAACTCAACAAATACTATCTTTTCAACCTAGGGTTGTGCATGTTATTGAAATCAAAACACCTTGCTTGGTTCTAAAACATTTAGAAACAAACATTTACAAGAGCTTTGAAAATTCAAACCCTTTGAGGAAACAAATATCCTTTCACGAATCTAAGTGCTCTTTCTTTCCCTAGGGATTATATCCTTAGAGGTTTCTAAGTACTTAGGTTTAATCATCATTTGTTTTCGCCAAATTCAACACTAGGAAACCTTTGTCTTGATTTCCTTGATTTCCACATAATGCACTTTGTGGGATGAAAGAAAATTAAGACATTGGACATTCAGTTTGAAAAGCATAATCAAGAAAATGTTTGTGGTAAAAAGAACAGAACCTAAGCAAGATAATAGACAATTGAACCACACATGTGTTTGGTCCCTTTTGAGTCATTTGGTTTTCATGCAAACATTGGTCTTTTGGTTTGAACCACTTTAAGGGAAATACATGTTCTTCATTACCTTGGTCTTGTAAGCAAGTCCTCTTAGGTTCATCTAGGATCAAGTCAAACACTTCACCCATCTCTCAAACATCAATCAAATCCCATCTCACCAACAACTTTTGGCAACCTTGGAAAACATCACATATGCTAGACTTTTAGAAAAAATCAGCATGACCTTGTTTGACTTAACGCACCTAGTCAAATTATCAATCCTCTTGAACAAATTTGCCTCTAGGATAACGCAACTTCCTGAGGTCTACTAGTTCATGATCACTTTGATTGGCTTAACACACTTAGCCAATTCATTCTCTTATGTGAGTTTTCCCTAGGATAACACAACTTCTTAGGGTTTACAAGTTCACCATCATCTTGTTTGGCTTAACACACCTAGTCAAACTATCAAATCAAATCAAGTCCTAAAGTCTAGCATTGATCCAAAGTTCCTAAAAGTTCAAACACCCATATCATTCACCCCTTTCATCCTTCATCTCATAATTTTTCCTAAACCCCTTTGAGGTCAACAAGGTCAAAACACAAGAGGATCATGGAATATAAACTTGATTCATACATCATGAGTAATCCAAGTCAACCAAACTATCCAAGCCTTACAATACCAATTAATTTTCAAAACTTGCATTTGTACAATCCATACATGGGATCAATATCTCCTACAAACCTCAATGATACAACAAATGTGAGTTTTCCCAATCTAAATTTTAGAACACCTTTCCCTTTGGTATATTTAAATCAGTCAAAACTTATAAATCTATCAACCAAACAATCAGGGCATGAGCCTTCCCCCTTTACCAACCATCAATCAATCAAATCCGAGCAACACTCCAATCATAAACCAAAGCATCATATCAAATCCTCTCATTTTTCCATCAATATCGCAACAACATATGGCAACCATCCAAGAAACCCCAACAATCAACACCATTCCCAATCCACCACCACCACCACCAAAACACAACATGACAAATTCATTCTCCATCATGTTGCAAGCCACTCATCAAAAGGTGCTCTAAAACCAACAAGATGCACAAGCCACTCAAGCTACACAAGCCGCACAAGCTACACAAGCAACCCAACAAGCACAGGCTCAAGCTCACGCCCAACACCAAGCTTGGCAGGCTCAAGCACAATTCTGGGCACTATTGCAAGAAATCCATCAACAAGTAGCACAACAACAAGCCCAACAAAAAATTTTTTTGGAACAACATGACCAACAACAAGTGTTGTTGGCTCAACAACAAATTCATGAATTACTCCCTCATAAAATCTTGCAACAAACTCCCACCACAATTGTTGAAAATAATAATCAAGATCTATCCATCGATGCACACCTTGAAGATTTTTTCACCTCATTTGTTGATCAAATCAACATACATCAAGAGCCATTTTTTAGTCATGATCAAGACCCCTCCTACAAAGATCTGTTTTAGGGAGTGTTGATTTTATTTGATCCTATTGACATAAACCAAGATCCATCCACCAATGATCGTGTTGACAATGTCTCTACATCACCTAATGAGTTAGAGGACATATCTCAAGAATTTATTCCAAAGAATGATCAACATCTATCACCAAGGTTTAGCAATGGTCCTTCCCAAGACATACTAACATCCCTCGACCTCATGATTGTGGATAGTGAAGGAAACCTCCCTAATAACAATGTCCAAGAATACCTTGTAGATAATCCATCCTGTGAAATTGATCCATGTCAAGAACTTGATCCAAAGCATGTTCAAAGCAATTCTGACCATAACCAAGATCAAGAATTTGTATATCCAAGATACTACAATCAGGTAATGGAAACTCACCTATCTATACAAGATGTCACAAATAAGGATCATGTCCATATAGCACATACTCCTCCATCTACCCATAAGAGGCTTTCTTTGGATGGACACGTAGATGATCTTCATTCAAAACAAGAGTCTTAGACTCTTGACATCATTACCAAGGAACAAGAGTCTCTTACTCTTAACATTTATACACATGATCAAGATATAGAAAAATCCAGAGACATCAGAAATGGGTCATGAAGAAGGCTTCTACAGAAGCTGTGAATCAGAAACATCATGTGAAAGCATATCAAGAATGAATCATGAAGAAGACTTTTACGAGGACAGTGAATCATCAACACCTCTTGAAGAAGCATTAAAATCTAATATCTCACAAGATCAAGCCAAAGAGATCAATCAGAAGGTTATCTCAAAGATAGAGGATCCTATCACTTATAAACTTGGATCACTTAACTTTCTTAGGGCAAGTTGTCTCGTCAATAAAGAATTTGTCACCTTTGAAGATCCACCATAGAGAAAAGAAGGAGTAGCACCTTGTTTCCAAGGTAAATCATATCCTATTGCAAATAAAATGTTTCAACGGATGAATTATCAAGGTAGAGGATTAGGCCTACATGAACAAGGTATCCTAGAATCAGTGCAGATTATTGGCAATCCTAGGCATCAAGGCCTTGTTATTCAACAATCAAGGGATATACACATATCAGTGATACTCCCACAAAACTAGGGGCAACTTCATCTCAAGAAAATGTCAACATAGGGGGCATGAATGATCCTTATGATGAAACCAATGCCAATACTACAACTAGCCATGTCACGAATCTTCATCCACCCATCACCCCATCCATGAATTGTGACCAACAACAAAAGAAATATTTGAATCAAAGCATGAAGAGAATTATCAAATTAAAAGAAGCTAAGAAGCATATCAGACAAATCAAATACAAGTGGATACCAAAAAATACAAAGAAAGATGATCCCTATCATACTCCATTAGTCAAAGAAACTATGGCGCAAAATAAAAAAGGGAAAAGTATCCATCAAAAATGTCCATAAAGGAGAAAGAAAGCTTCACAAGCAATGTACAAAGTATATCAAGCAGTTGGTCCTAATTCCATGCACACTTCCATATCCACCCATCATTGCTCATCTTCCCAAGTTTGGACAGTCAAAGGTTCCAAATGGTCAACCAATCCATCTTTTAATCCTAAACACACTCCATCCACGCCTCCACACATGATATCCAATTCTTACATTGACCATGTGTTGGCAACGACCCTTCATCATAAGGAGTCAGAAGACACTCTATTGCGTTGTGCACATAGAGAAAAAGTTAACTCTAGCATCAGCAAAATAGATCAGGAATCTCAAAAGTTTCATACAAGTTCATGCATATTGGCAAGGAAACTTCTTCAAACAGGATATCGATGGCACATTATAATAGAAGCATCTACATCAACACCACCAAGTGGTTTAACATGAGCTTAAAATCTCTTAGAAAATATAAAATATAAAAATCCAAAAAAAAATTAGAAAAAGGATTGAAAATAGTAAAGAAAAAAATCGTCCTCTAGTGAAAACCACTTTGGTGGTGCTTTGGACAAATACCATGATGAAAACCTAGCAAACAGGCATCATGTGTAGAATCGAGCATCTACGTGTGCCATTTCAGGAGAAAGCATCTCATCCCATCCATAATAAATCCAGCATTCCCTCCATCTTACCCATAATAAATCCATTCATCCATGAACCATTTATCCAATCCATTTTCCTCCATTTGCATCCATACTCCAAGTTATCTTAATCGTGATGAAAATTTGGTGCACACTTTACATTTTCTTATGGTAGTCATCTTGACATGGGTCATTTTCATTGATCCTATCCAATACAACATTATCTGAGCCATGAAGCACTATCCAAATGTGCATCCACTACTTGAACACCTTATCTTATCGCAATATGATCCATACCCATCCATCCATCCACCAATCCAAGCATCAACCCATGGCCTTTCAAACATTGCTAGACACTGGGGGTAGATATTTACATCTTGCTTCGAGAATAAATCTTGATATATATCCTCCAACTTATGTGGTGATCCGAACATTGGCAAACATGAAATCAAATTGGTCAAAGCATTTGTGAGCCAAAATCCAAATCACTATCCCATGACATATTTTGACAAAAGGATGTTCCTTATCAAGCTTTATCTTTCATCAAACATCAATCCAAGATAATCAATATCGATTGCATCTAATATGTACTTCAATGTCACATCAAATCATCAAAACAATTTTTTTCCAAATCAAGCTTCATCAATCTTGATCAATCAAATCCAATCAATTATCACCTTGTTTGACTTAACACACTTAGTCAAACTATCATCTTGTGCATGAGTTTTCTCTAGGATAACACAACTTCCTAGGGTTTGCAAGTTCATTATCACTTTGTTTGGCTTAACACACAGCCAAATTATCAAATCCATAATCACCTCATTTGACTTAACACACTTAGTCAAACTATCAATCCATTGATCTGATCAATCAACCTTAGCTTGGTTTTCAAAAAAATCCCAAAATAGGGCACTGATATCATCACATATCCACATCCAAATCATCAAAATCATGCAAAAATCCAAAAAGATCCAAATCATATCAACATCCAAAACATGTCAAAATTAAAAAAATCAAAAAATAGTCATATGTCGAACTATGTCATCTCTGAGCTTGAACATAGGCAAGGTTGATCTTTGATCATCCCCCGAGACACCCTAGGTTAGTCCTTTAGGTGTCTGTCGCAATGGCAATATGTTTGCCCATCTATTTTCACATCTTTGGTCTATCCTTGAGGCGTCCGTCGCAATGGCAATCTATTTGTCCATTATCTCATCAGTAGTCAAGTAAATTATTGTCTGAACTACATTGTCTCTGAGCTTGAACGTAGGCAAGGTTGATCTTTGATCATCCCTCGAGACATTTTAGGTCAATCCTTTAGGCATCTATCAAAATAAAATGGCAACCTGTTTGCCCATCTATCTCATCATTGAGTCAAGTCTGTTGTCAGTCAAACTACATGGTCTCTATGTGTATAACATAGGCAAGGCTAATCTATGGATCAGCTCCCAAGACCCCTAGGATAGGTCTTTTTGTGAGTCTCTTCATTGTAAATCTTGAAAATACCAAAAACATTTGTAAAACACTTCAAAAAATACCAAAAATTAGCCTCAAAATATCTGAAAAACCCAAAATGGTGCATCCATCTCATCTCGCTTTCACCCGCGATTGTCTCATTCCTAAAAAATCAATCATCATCGTCACCCTTTGGTGAGGCAATCAGAAGCAAGTCTAACAGGTTCCAAAGTGAACACCTAATCGTCAAAGTCTCGAAAGTCTAAATCAGTAAGCAAGCAAGTTGGTCAACTCATAATATCAATAGCTTATCATCCAATCAGTCCCATCAAAACCCTGATCACAACATGTCCTAGGATGAAACTTTCCCACAATGGACATAAGCATTAGGTATCTCATAGTAGTTTAGTCTTTGCTAGCGGTATGAAGAACATTAGCTTGTTTGTTTTCTTTATTTGGTCTTTTCTTGGCTTATCTTATTTTGTGCTCATTCTAAGGACCTCTCGATGATGCCTAAAAAAAATAGGTTTAGAGAGAAAGGAATGGGGCAAGGATCATTATCTCTTTTATCTACTATGCTTGTGGGATACACTTGTAAAATAACTTAGTCATATGTACCTTGTTTGGTTTGTGGAGAGGATGTTTTAGATATCTTGTTGACCACATAGGAAAGCTTGCTTTCCATTGTTTTGGCCCGAGATGTTTGTCAAGTCAAAGTCCATGACACTGGGTACAATGCCATCCTGGTTCTTTATACTTTGATGCATTGTACCTATGTGTGTTATCAAACATAACGTAATTGACCCTTTGAAAATCCCAACTCCTGGAAAAGCAAGTCATCATCATCCTAACTAATTCATTGATTCTAAGTTCTTCTATCTTCTTTTCATACTAACATGGTATCATGATAGTAATCGAAACATTGCCAATGCATACACTCTGCATCCATCAGATCATTAGCATAAAAATCATATTGCATCATATTATTATCTTAAGTTACGAGCAATAATATAAATTTGTCATTCTAAGCATCTTAAGAAACCATTGCATCATACATAATCATTAGCATCCATTACCATTTGAACATCAATATGCCATTATTAGCATACATTACATTCATAGGATCATCATTAAAAATGCATGAAAAAGACACAAAAGAAATACATCCATTAGAAACATACATCATATCGCATGAACATAAGAAATAGGAACATCTCATAGCATATAGGAAAGTAAGAAATGCATATCATACATTGCAAAACATCTCATAAAAGGGTGAACCATCTCATATATATATCATCGAATAATAAACTATTATGATACAAAATCGGATCAAGTGTACATCGAAATACATGGTACAATAGGGGTGATAATGCAGCCCATGAGTCAAAAATGGAAAACTATTTGTGATCAAGGGCTAGCCTTGCTGGCTGTGCCCCTCACCCTCTCCCACCTGCCTGTCATCGTGATCCTCTAGCAGCCGCATCCCTATTTGCTGGGAGAAGTCTGGCACTCTACCTACTACTGGCATTGCCTGCCTATAGTGTTGTCGATAGTGCTCGACCTCCCTGACCACCTCTCTATATGCCTACAAAGCAACTTGTTGTGTAGTTTTTGCACACATGCCTCACCGAAGGTGGGGACCCTCTTTTTTCGCTTTTTGGTGTCTTGGCCCATCTTTTCGGGGGTTTTGCTTGATTTTGGCCCATGCTTTAATGTGCATCTTGCCAGTTGAAGTGGCACACTTATGAATTTATTTGAAAATTTTGAGTTTTGAATGCATTCCGGAGTTTTCTCTGTTTTCAAAAAAATCCACCTTGATTGGATTCTCCCGGTTTTCTTTTGACATCTGGAAGTAACTGCCTTTTGACTCAAATTCGAGGAAATCTGTCAAATTCGGATTTCTTCGAAGTCTGTCGCCTTGTCTAATCTCTGGGTTTTTGTGGTCGTGGCTGTCTTGTCGACTACATTAATGGCGTTTGTGTAGATGTTTTGCGGCATTCATATACTAGATTATTGGAATTAATTGATCATTTGAGTTTGTTTATTTGATTATCATTTGAGCTTGAGTCTTGGAGCTTTTGATGTTTTGCTGGAGTGTGGATTTTGAAGCCATTTCGACTGTTGCATTTGAATTTCATGTGCGTGGATTGTATCCTGCTTGTGTTTGAGAGTTATTTACTAGCGTCACCAGTCCTTTCCCTCTCATGGTATGAAGATATGTCCTTTTCTCTGTTGGTTTGGTTACTTTGCTTCATTTTCTTTCTAGTCTTTTGTGGTTTCCTGATTTCCTTGGGTATGCGCGTCATCACTGGGCATTTTGAGGGTTTCCATCTTAGTGTGTGAGCAAGTTGTGCCTGGTTCTCTATGCTTTCATGGCTGATATTTTAGGGTTCTTGACCTAGGACATGGCCAATCTTCCTTGAATTGCTAAGAGGAGTGTTCTAATTCATATTTGATCCGTTGGAGGTCTAGGTTAAGTCATTGTCGAGGTACAGGCCTTAGATCCGGAGTTGTTTAAATCATTTTGGTGAAAGTAAGAAAGATGTGGATGGGTTCGATTTTTCGACGTCCTCATGGAATTCTATTTCCCCTGGACTTCCCCAGCTTATCCTGTTCTTTCTTTTTTATCACTTTTTCCCAGATTTCATCTATCTCACCAAAATCCGCTTCATCTGGATTTCCCCGGTGTTCGCGGTCAGTTCGTTTTGCTGGATTCGTGCTTTAGTGATGATATCTGGTTCTTGCCAAAATCCATTCCTTCGGATTTTCCCGGATGTTCCGTGTCTCCTCCATTTTCCCGGGTTAGTTATAACTATTGCTATTTTCGCCAAAATCCATCCCTAGCAGATTCTTCTGGGTTTTCTAGGAAAATGGAAAATATCAAGATTATGAGAGATTGGTTTATTGACATTGTATTTAATCGATTAAATGAACTTATGCTAAGTGTTTTAAGGTTACTCCTTTGTTAAATTGATGGATTAATGTGATGTTATAGGAGTTGTGTGACGGGTTCACTAAAATCTACCTGGTCCAGATTTTCCTGGAAATCGTCTCCAGTATGGAATCCATGAAGGGGGTCCAAATCCCAAAATTTGAGATAGTGATTTCCTGCAGTTGTTGTTTCTTTTGGGATCTGATGGTGGTCATCTTTATTTGTTTGCAGGTAGGATCAGGACAAGATGTTGTTGGTTGAGGCAAGGGGAAGGCAACAGATTCAGGTGTTGAGACTTCTGCCATCTCTGATGCAGAGAAGGTAAAATTGGACATAAAAAGCAGGATTCCTGAAAGTAAGTTGACTTCTATTTGGTCAGGAATCTCTGATAACAATTTGGGTATGTGGGATTATGAAGAATTTAAGGCTGAGATGTCAGCACAAAACCCTCCTTTATTGGCAAGGAGAATGGTGTACTCCGGATTGACACATGTGGTAGGCTTTCCCTCCACAGTGCAGTGTTATGAATTGGTGCTTGAGTGTGCCAGAAATTAAGATAGAGGGACACAAAGGATAATTGGTCCCCAGGGAAGGATTCTGGTAGGCTTCAGCCCTGTATCCATTGCTTCAACCTTTGATATACCTGACAGATTGCATGTGGTGGGTTTTGACATGGACATGGCAAGAAAACACTATGAAGAAAATATGGTTAAGTCACAGTAGGTGATTAACTCTTGGTTGGAGAAGCCTAAGTCCCATTTCTCCAAGTTGCCTAAGCAACTATTCAGGTTCAAGTTCAAGAGAGAGTATTACAATGTCATCACTCTTCTCAGCAGGCTGGTGGGGTTGAAGAGTGCAGTTGTGTTTGAGACTTGGATGTTCAATGTAATTGCTAGAATGGAGCAAGGAATTGATTATCATTGGGTAGGTGTCATTAGTGTAGTGATTCATGAGCAGTTATGCAATGTCTTGCAAACCAAGACTTTTACTATGACCTCTTACCTAGTGTATTCATTAGCAAGACTTCACCCATACAAGGGATTCAGCACTAGGGGTACCTTTGGGAAAGATGTTATATATGAAGTATATACACAGCTGCACCTAACTAGAGGAAGCTACAGAAGATAAAATGATGCTTTCATAATGTGCATCACCAGACTACTCCAGGGTGTAGAGCATATGAAAATTTCTGACAAGGCTAAGGAATTGATAAGGAGGTATGGGACATGGTTTATCCAGTTCCCAAATTTCTCATACATTAGAATTGATGGTTTTCAAAGG
Source organism: Sequoiadendron giganteum (assembly GCA_007115665.2). Taxonomy (NCBI): domain Eukaryota; kingdom Viridiplantae; phylum Streptophyta; class Pinopsida; order Cupressales; family Cupressaceae; genus Sequoiadendron; species Sequoiadendron giganteum. Next base: position 16,172,156 of record CM021100.1, read on the forward strand.
GCTCCCTATAGACTCCCTAGGTATCCTACTGATCATATCATATTTTTGGAAGTCACTAGACAGATTTATGACTTCAATAATGTTGTGAAGGGAGAAATGCACAAAATAGGTTTCAGGAATGACTTCCCCTTAAAGATAGGAATGGGTGAGCTTTGTCCTTCTATCTAGTCTGCTCATGCTTCTAAGGAGGAGATGAGTACCTTTTGCCTCTCTTTCCATTCCAAGAGAGCAATATTTGACATCACTAGTGAAGCACAAAAGAAGGCCAGTAGGGAATACAGCCATAAGGCTCATGTTGAAGATTACTGGGTTAACCTTGTTGATGAATTTGAGGTAAGGAAGAAGAAGTTCTCTAGATTGCCAATGGATCTAGTGAGGTTGTACAATGTGAAAGACATCCCTGACCAGGTGGAAGAGGATGGAAACTTAATCTAGGGTCATGTCTATGAGGCAGTGAAGGATAGGCCAGTTGGAGATGTTGACTGGTTAGAAGAAGAGAAAATAGAATTGGACCAAATCATGAACCCGGTGATCAAGTACACCAAGATGTGGTTGAATCATAATATGTTAGAATTGGAGAGTGAGGGTATCCCATGTACTTATGATCTGATGGGAGACTTAGAGTCTCACTCTGCTTCTGAGGAGTCACTTGATACAGATCCTACAGGCAGGAAAAAGTTGGATTCTCCGTTCAAAATCCAGGTAAGGGATGTTCAAGTTGAGAAAACTGTAGAGGTAAGTAAATAGAGGAAACCTATTGCTAAGAACAGGGGGCATGCTGAGAGGGATAAAGAAGAGGAAGAGGAGGCAGAAACTGCTCCTCCATTGACAAAAAGGAGAAGACTTACAAATCCATCACAGAAACCAAAGGAGGCTCCCAAGACTGATAAGGAGATTGAGCCACAAGTGGTAGAGGTGGAGAGCTCAGGGGAGAAAACACAAGTGTACATGAGGAGGTCAAGTACTCCTTGTCCAAGACATACTCTAGCAAAGGATGATGTCCCGGTGACTATTCCTATTGTTGAACAAATAAGTGTCTCCATTCCTCAAGGCACTAGTAGCACACAAGAAGAACCAAAGAAGGATGAAGATCCTAAGGACTTGGGTGAAGGAGAATTCCAGGAAGGAGACCTCTAAAATGCAGAGGCATAAATTGATAGAATGATCTAATCTCCCTTGGTAGCATATGTAGATTCACCTATGACAGAGCAATTGAATAAATCTCCTCAGTGGCAGGAGATACCAGTGAGGGCCCCTTCACCAGTACAGGTTGTTGTGGAGGAACAGGTACAAGAGAAAGAGAATCTGGTCATGGATATTCCTAATGTACCAAGTGTTGAAAAGGATGCAACTAATGATCAACAAGAATAGGAGCAAGATAGGAAAAATGCAGTGCCTATTGGGTCTACTATTCTAGGTTGGTTAGAGAAAGAGTTGAAGAGAAAAATGGTGATAGTGGAGGATGCTCCTCCTAATTGGGATGTCCTTATGGCTAATGTGGAAAAGGAAAAAACTAAGAAGAGAGCTAGGGTTGTGTCTTAGATTGAAAGAGATGGGTTAGGCAATAGAGTGGCTCATATTGCTACCCCTGGTCCAAATAAACATAGGGACAATGTGACTGCTCAGGATTATCATGTGCAAACTATTGACTTGGGGCTTGCTTCTGTGGAGAAAGATATTGAGGAATATGAGGGCTCCAGTTCTGTGATTATGGGCAGGTTGAAGAAGGTTGTGCAAACTAGGCATGAGCTAGAGAGGGAGAATGAGAAACTAAAGAAGTACTTGCAAGAGTTGATGAAACCCTTGCAAGATATTAGCTCTTCCTCCTCTGTTGCAGGTTTCTTGCCTCAGGAGACAATCTCTAAGCTGGAAAAGATGAAAGGCACCACACATGCTATAGTTGCTTGGTTGCAGGGTGTCTAGGTCAGGGGAGATGCTGCCATTAAGGATGTTTTGTCAACTAGAGGAGATGTTATGAGATCAGTGGATTGGCTGAAAGTTTTATTAGCACAAGACAAGGAGTCTATTGATCTCCTACTGTAGAAAGCCATAACAATCATGGAATTCAATGAAGATAAACTGGTAAAGTGTGGGATTCTTCCTTTTTCAAGGGTCTCTGAACCTTGGGAATGGTTTAAAATCTTGCAAATGAGGCAGAAGGCCTTGAGAAAAATCCATAAACAGGCAAGGTAGATTGAAGACACTTTGACTGGTATCCATGATAAGTGTATCTCATTCTTTGAGGTCATGATAGGAAGGAAGAAGTTTTCTCTGAAACATCTTAATCTGGAGCAGCTTAGGAAATGGTGGAGGGATATTTATTCTCTAGTTAGTGAAGGACCAGTTACTGGGCATCAGCTAGATGATGCTGCAACTTATATTTCAGTCATGGATAGATGCTTGACTAATAGGGTTGATTGGGATGGTATAGTTAGGCAGGCAAGAGATGACATCAAGTCTCTTGAGAGAAGGATTAGGGTTTTTCCTATGCCACCTGTTGTTGAGCTGGATAGAGTCTTGTTGGCCGTACATGGTGAGGAAGATCAAGCAAAAGACAAGTATGGGGAGTAGCTATATAGGGTTACATTGAGATTTGTGCTTCCCATTATTCACATGTATTGGGATGACCTATCTTGGCCATTTTGGATGAAATTGGTGCCAATGGCACATTTCATGTTATGTTCGAATATCTTTGAGGCTGACCTCTTGTAGGTCATGTTTTTTATTGTAAATTATAATTTTTGGGTAGACCTATCTTAGGGATTCTCTTTAAAATAGGCATGTTGCCTCATTTTAGAACATAGAGATAGGGGTAGATAAATATGTGGTATTTTGAAATAGAATAGGAACTTGATAGTATAGCGAATTAGGGTTTATTTTCAAGCAAGTGTTGTAATAGAAAATTGGAGTTGTTGCTATTTTGGATGACTTAATATAAGAGAGATATTGTGATTTGGTTTCTATCTTGTGGAGTTTCATCTAGCATGGTTCTTGTTATTCTATCTTTAAAATTTCTCATAAGTTTGTAGTTGAATAGTTTGATGATGTTTAGGGTTTCATGTTTGGAATGTTCACAATGATCTCTAGTCCATACTTTTTGTAGTTAGTTGATTGTTAGCTGCTTTCCAAAGTTAGCCTGGACTTAAAATTGTGCTTAGTTCAATTATAAATATTTTTTTTATCTCAATTGCAATAGGATTGGTTGAATGAATGTTTGTAATTTTAAAATCTTTAATTACCTTAGAAGATTGCACTATTTCTATGAAAATTGTAGATTCATCTGGGTTAAACAGAAAGTAGTTTATGAGAGATCGGTCCATTCTAAGCATTTTATCTTTGACATTTTCAATCTTAGGGTTAAAGTAGTCTTAGAATCATTTTTGAAACCTTTATCTTTTGTTGTTTCTTTATCTTCAGGGTTAAAACCAAAATTTCAAGTATCAATTCATTGTTTAGATCTGATAAATTCAAAGTCTAGTGTTTGCTTGTACTAAGGTCCCATTGTGATTACCAACATTTTCACATTTATCACTAAGTTGTTTTGTTGCATTGTCAAGACCTGACATTAGAGACCTTGGGGTTATCTCTTTTCCCATAGAGATTTACCTTTCAAGAGAGATAGGATATCATATTTTATCTGATTTGTTGCTATGCAAAAAACACCATCAACAGATTGGCACTAGAAGGAGGGCCTGAATAAGCAAACTGGATCAATTTTTCTCTACCATTTCTCCTGAGAGGTTTAGAAGAAGAACTAGATCTACTCCTGGAGAAGAATAATTTCAAGAATTGCAAGCCCGTACTAGGTCAAGAAGGACCAGAGGAGGGGAAGAATCATCATCCACTCACCCACTTCCATCATCTTCATCTTTATTTGACTCTGAGGAATTTCCTACTCCACAGCCACAACCAGTCATAAATCAGCCATTACCACCCCCACCTCCACCAATGGCTTTTCTTGCCAATAATTTGTCCCCATTGATCTTCAATAATTACAATGTCATGCCCAAGAACCCTGAGCATTTTTGCTCTAAGTTTCATACTCATGACCCCAACAAAATAGTAGAAGAGCATATTCGGATTTTCCAGACCTGCATGAGGGATAGAGGAATAAATCATGAGGATGTTGCATGTAGTCTTTTCCCTTATTCTCTAGGAGAAGAGACCTTTTATTTTTACAATCACCTACTTGTTGCTTCCATCCATAATTGGACTGAGTTAGAAACTTTATTTTTGCAAAAGTTCAAGATTCTCATTAATGCTAATGAGTTGTACTTGCAATTTACTGGAGTGAAAAGAGAGATTAATGAGCCCATAGGATCATTCAATGATAGGTTCCATCAAGCATATACCAGACTCCAGGCACCTTATGCTAGAAATGAAAATACTGCTTTAGAAGTTTACCTTGAGACCTTGGACAGCCTTACAACCACCTTCCTTAAACAAAGGACTAATCCTTTGAATACTCTGCTCACTGCATATGCAGAGGCAGTGAAGGTCAGCATGGACTTGAGGCAACACTTATCAAGACCATTGCCTTCTCTGGGACCTATGGCTCACCCTGGACAAATCCAAGCCCTTAATCAGGCTTTGACCAATCATGCTCCCATAATGAATCCCATACCTTCATTGCCTTTGGTTCCTCATCCAGGTCCACCTTTAAATCAAGCTCAACCTATGACCTCTTATCCCCAGCAAAGGGCTAATCAACCCCTTCATCAGCAACAAGTTGGTTTCCCTACATATTTGCAGAATTTAGAAGTTTTGAATCAGGTTGTTGGTTTTGGAAGCATCCATGGATATCCTTAGGGTGGTAATCCAGCACCACCTAAAAGTATAGATAAGGAAAGTTTGGATGAATTATCTGAACAAGTGAAGAGGTTGAATATAGAGGTAACTTATTTGAGGAATCAGAATAGCCAGCTTCAGGCTTCTCAGAAGAATATACAATCTAACTATGGCAGGGAACACGGGAACTTTGAAAGAGGTCAATGCTTTGACAGAAATCAAAATTATGACAGGGAGCAAGGTTCTAGTCATAAATTTGATAGAAATCAGCAAGTTGGACAAGGATTTGATAGAGGGAAACCACCTAGGCAGAATAGGTCATGGAATATTGGCCCTAACAATGGAGGGATTCCTACTCCCTTGGATCAACCTTCTACTCAAGAGAATCCTCTGAATGGTGTATACTTGGCAGAAGCAGCTTTGTCTAGTTGGTGCAGGCTCCATAAGACAAGTCAACACTCTGAGTTAGATTGCACTGAATTTCAGACTGCAACATCTATCTTTCAATATGAAGTAGAGAATAATTCCACTAGATGGGAAATTATACCCTCAAATCCTTATGATTCTCCAGTACTGGTGCTTAATCATGCCCCATTCCCTAAAGGTGAGGAAAATGAACTGGTGGAAGAATCTAGTGACCAAGAAAATGAGGTAGAGCAGGTACTAAATGAAGATGAGATTTCTCAACTGTTTAGTGAGGAAAATGAAAATGATAATGGCCCCTTGGATGAAGATGAAGTTAGCGTTGAATAGGTTCAAATGTTTCAGCAACCAACTAAGAAATATGATTTAAGAAATAGACCTAATAGGGGTCCACAAGCTGGAGGTCCTTTCACTACTTCTATCCCTCCTAACAATTTTAATACTCCACCAGACCCACAAGCTAGTAATAATCCATCTTATCCTCATGTAGCAACCCAATACTTATCGAAGGGAAACAATGCTGAGGTATTTAAAGATAAGCAGGCCAGTGGCTACAAAGAAGCCCATACTGACCTAAATGTGGAGCAATTGGGCGAATATGTGACTAAGGAATTTAAGAAAGTAAAGGTAAGTCTTTTTGTTTTTGAGTTATTAAGAGTTCCTGCTATTAGAAATGTATTTTTTGGATCATTTAGTTCAAATATAACATCACAAGGGGTAGCTACCAATGAGGCTGTTACTATGTCTTCCAACTCCCAAACACCTAGAAGTCAGGTCCCACTTGTAGAAAAAAGGGGAGATAAAGATAAAGGCCAAGTTGCACAAGCTGATACTCACCTGAATTTGTTTCAAGGTAGGATGGAAACCCCTCCCTTCCTAGTATCTGTTAGTATTTTTGGAAAGAATTTGCATAATTGTATTCTAGATTTAGGAGCTTCTACAAATGTTATGCCTTTTTTTGTTTGCAAAGCATTAGGTATTACCCCTATAGCCTCTCAAAAGAAGGTTACTCAATTGGACAAAACAAAATTAAGTGTGGTTGGAGAATTGAACATGATCCCTACGCAGCTTGCATCAGACCCTAGGGTGCAGCAAGTGATCAATATCCAGGTTGTTGACATTCCGGATACTTATGGTTTGATCCTAGGCAGGGAATTCACTAAGGTATTAAATGGATATACATCTACAGACCATTCTCATATATGGTTACCATGGAAGGGAGTCCCAAATCAGATCAAAATTGAAAGAGAACCCCGAATGAAATATGTAATCACCGAATACCAGAATGTTTTGAATGAGGTGTTGGTGTCTGAGGTGAGCATGGGACACTATGTGTTAGCCACATCCATTACTGAGGATGAAGAGGTTTTCATGCTACAGGATTCTTCAGTTGAACATACTCCAGAGAGCAGTGGTCCTGGGGCATTGATTGAACAAGAGGATGAAACAAGTGACCAAGAGGACATGCAGCTTGGCTTGTTGGATAACTTTCAAGAGTTTATCTAGAAATGTATGGAGGATCAGATACAACTGAAAGGAGGTATGACATGTGAAGAACCATTGCTTCCCAATTGGTGAAAATTCCATGATGCTCCTCATTCCAAACTAGAATGTGACTTGTGTCAGAATGTTGTCTGAAAGATACAGAAATACATTAATCTAGTTCCAAACACCAGACTTAACATACAGGAAAAATCAAGTAACGATAAGGGTAAGAGCCCAATGCTTCCTAAAAAGCCCCCCATTTTCAATCAAGAGCAAGATAAATTAAAACCAAGAGAATCTGAAGGTTGTTGGACATTAAGATTCGATGGATCTAAATCTAAGCAGGGTGCTGGAGCAGGATTCGAGTTGATCAGTCCTAAAGGTAAGAACTATTTTGCTGCTCATAGACTCCAGTTCCACTGCACTAATAATGTTGTTGAATATGAAGCTTTGATCCATGGCTTGTTAATGTCATCAAGGAAGAAGGTTAAGATACTACAGGTGTTTGAAGATTCCGAGTTAGTGATCAAACAAGTAAGAAAACAGTACTCATGCCATCATAGAAGAATAAACAATTATAGGCATAGAGTGTGGGATCTCATTGAGGGGTTCGATGCTTTTAATATCCAATTGATTCCTCAAAACAAAAATCAAGTTGTTGATTCTCTAGCTCAAGCTGCTAGCACCTTGCAGCCTTTGTCACTCTCAAGATTAAAGAAATTTTTAGTTGAGCTCACTCCAGTGCCTTCCATGCCTGACAATGTTACTAATTTCTAGGTATTTGAAGATGATAAGCATATTCTGGACTTTATTACAAGCTGTGATGTGTTTGCTTCCCAAGTTATTGATGAGATAGAACCTCAAGAAGCAAAAATTAACTTTGGAGGAATCATTAATCTGAAGACCAATACTATTCCAAGGGGTATGGTGCAAACTGAATGAATTTTTTATTTAGATAAGATAAGAGATCAGGAACAACAGACTAAAAGGAAGTCTCTCAGTAGCCAGTGTGAAACATATGATATGGGAATGCTTGGCGACACCAAGAAAGTTTTTATTGGAAAAGTCGGCACTCCAGAGGAAAGAAAGGGGATTATTGATGCTTTACATACATATCATGATGCAATAGCTTAGAGTTATGAAGATTTAAAAACATATGATACTTCAATCATTACACATACTATCCCTTTGAAATCAGACGTCAAACCTTTTAGACAGAGACAGAGGCCAATAAATGCTTTGTTAGAGCCCATTATTTAGGAGGTGTAGAAACTACTTTCAGCATGTATTATATTTCCAGTAAGACACTCTACTTAGGTTGTGAATTTGGTTCCAGTAAGGAAAAAGAATGGAGAAATCAGACTATGTGTAGATTTTAGGAATCTGAATAAAGCATCAAAAAAGGATAATTATCCAGTTCCTTCACTGGATGAGGTGTTGCAAATCGTAAATGGATCTCAAATGATGTCCTTTTTGGATGGATATTCTGGATAAACAAGTTATGGTGCAGTATGAGGATAGGCACAAGACTGCCTTTACCACAAAATGGGGAACTTTTGCTTATAGAAGGATGCCATTCGGGTTGATCAATGTTGAAGCCACATTCCAAAGAGCTATGGACATTGCTTTTAAGGATATAATTGGTAAGTGCATCATTATTTAAATGGATGATTTGGCTATTTTTCCAAGAAACGCGATGATCATATAACAGATTTATGCAAAGTATTCCAAAAATGCAGAGAGTTTGGTATTTCACTTAATCCAAGGAAGTGTATTTTTGGAGTCACAGAAGGAAAGTTGTTGGGACATATCATCTCATAACATGGTATTGCTATTGATCCTGAGCGAATACAGGCTATTTTGAAGATTCAACCTCCTGCAAGTAAAAAAGAGATGAAGTCATTTTTTGGTAAGATTAACTTTGTTAGGAAATTTATCACCAGATTTGTAGAAATAGTCAAGCCATTGAATGTTATTCTGGAACAAGAAGAAAAAATAGAACGGAATGCAGAAGTTAAGGAAGTGTTTGCAGAAATCAAGAGGGCTATTATTGAGGCTCTAGTATTGGTGAGTCTAGATTACGCTAAACCTTTCTACATATATTCATTCGCTTCTGATCACTCCTGTGCTGCAATGTTAACTCAAAAGTTCGATCAAAGTGATGAACACCCTATAGTATTTATGAGTACGCCCTTAAAAGATACAGAATTAAGATATCATAATGTAGAAAAGCAGGCCTATACTTTGGTCAAGATAGTGAAGAAGATCTGGCACTATATCTTGAGGAATAAAGTTTTTGCCATAGTGTTTGATCCCGTAGTAAAGTTGTTGTTAATGCAAAATGAGCTAGGTGAACGAAGGGCCAAATGGGTGACTATGCTACAAGAATATGATATGGAAATCTAGCCCATGAAATTAGTAAGAGGAAAATGACTCACAAAGACAATGGTGGAGACTGGTCCTGATCTCACAGCTCAACACTATTACCTTCAAGAGGTATCTCCAAGAGATTGGTATGATGAAATCATTTTCTATTTACTAAATCAGTAGTGTCCTGATCACCTTAATACAGTTCAAAGATGGGCCTTGCACCTGAAGAGTGGAATTTTTATGATGAAAGGAGCTATCTTATATAAAAGAAATCATGAGGGTGTTTACTTAAGATGATTGGGAAAAGAAGAAGCTGCCTGAGTGATGATTGAATTTCATGAGAAATATGGCACAGGCCATGGTTCTACATCATCCACTGCACACCAGATCTTGAGGGTAGGCTATTACTAGCCTACTTTTTTCAAAGATGCACACCAACATGTGAGAACTTGTCACATATGTCAGACTACAACAAGTAAGGGAAAATGCGCAGCTCTTCCACTCTAGCCAATCATAGAGGTAAAACCGTTTGCTTAGTGGGGTATGGACTTCATAGGTCCAATTAATCCTCCATCTTCCATGGGCCACAGGTATATTCTTACTATAACTGATTATTTTACTAGATGGATAGAAGCTCTTGCTTGTAAACAGTGTACTTTAGATGTGGTAATCAATTTTCTTAAATCAGGAATTATCAATCATTTTGGTTGTCCACTGTCTTTGGTCTGTGATAATGGTCCTGCATTTGCATCACTAAAATTTTCTAACTGGACATTCTATCATGGGATTGTTATTAAATTTTCATCCAATTATTACCCTCTGGGTAATGGTCTAGCTGAGTCTTCCAATAAGAAGCTACTAACAGTTATTCGTAAGTTGCTGGAACAAAATCCTAAGGATTGGCACACCCAGCTTCGATTTTCTCTTTGGGCTGACCATACTAGATAGAAGACATCCATAGGAACCTCTCCTTATCACCTGGTGTATGGTTTGGAACCTATGTTCCCTATCCAATTGAAAATCCCTAACCTACAGTTTATCAATGATTACTATAATGAAGAAGATAAATGTGAAGCTCGTTTGGCTGAATTGTTGCACTTGGAAGAAAAAAGAGATGAAGCCCTAGAGAACTTTTCTAAACATCAAGGTGTAGTAAAAAGATGGTTTGATAGGAGAGCTAAGGTGAAGGCCTTCAGAATTTTTGACTTAGTTCTTTATTTGGATAAAGCCCATGATCGTAAGGGAGAGCATGGTAAATTTGATAAACTTTGGCTTGGTCCTTACCAGATTTCATAAATTCTGAGAGATAATGCTTTTCAATGAAAACCCTCACTGGTGAGGATATCCCATTGCCTGTTAATGGGTAGTATCTGAAGCATTATATTTAATCTTGAACTATTTATAGTTCATCCTGTACATAGTTAGAATAGGTTTGCTTTCTCCTTTGATTTTTGTTGCTAGTTTTGCCTTGGTAGTTTAGGTTTTCTTTGGTTTTTTATGCTTTTCATTTTTATATTCTTTTGCTTTGGGTTCCTTATTTCCTTGGGGCTATTGCATCTGTACAACGGGCTATTGTGCTTGGGTTGTTCTAGAAATTTCTTTTATAAACTCTAATCAATTTTCAGAGTTAGGTGGTGAACTTCTTTTATCTGATGTCCCTTGTACTTAGAATTAGAATCACTTGTTTTGGATACACTTTGGAATATATTTGGGTCTCACATTTTCACACTAAAATTAAAAAAATTTGGAGTTGCATAGGTTCCTTGAGTGATTTGGCCAGGTGAAAAATCTTATATTTTGCTTCAGTTCCACTGTGTTCCTCATCCCTAAGAGTGAGTTTCATTACTTACAAATGTGAAGAAGAAAGTTCTATAAATAAACGAAAAAGAGAAAAGAAAAATTTTACAAATTTAAGTAAGCTTCACCTTATTAGGAGTATCTTAGTATCTCTACCAAGGCTATAGATTCCTGACTGGCAGTAGAGATATGCTTGGGAGGGTCAAGGCGATAACATCGCCAGAGCTATGGATGCTTGACTGGCAACGAGGCTCTATCCAGGTTGCTTTTGAAGTTTGAACTCTTATGTAGCTTGATCAAATTTGCTCCGGTTCCCATTGCACTTACAGGATAGGAATAAATGCATAATACATACACTTGGACCCTCGTATAGGAAAAGGTCTTCTTGCTTGTGGTTTCTGAAACTTTGTCCATAGGTGTCCTGGTGAGAGGATTGAAACCAGAGATTTTGGGTTCTTGATTTTAGTTTATTCTTGAAATGCTCTGGAGCATTTCCCCAGTGGAGTTGCCATTTGTTGTGTAGTTTTTGCACACACGCCCCACCAAAGCTGGGGATCCTCTTTTTTCAATTTTTGGTGTCTTGGCTCATCTTTTCGATGGTTTTGCTTGCTTTTGGCCCATGCTTTAATGTCCATCTTGCTAGTAGAAGTGGCACACTTATGAATTTTATTGAAAATCTTGAGTTCTGAATGCATTTTAGAGTTTTCTCTGTTTTCGGGAAAATCCACCTTGACTAGATTCTCCCGGTTTTTTTTCGACATCGAGAAGTAACTGCCTTTTGACTCGGATCCATGGAAATCCATCTGCTTTGGATTTCTCCAAAGTCCGATGCCTTGTCGAATCTCTGGGTTTTTATGGTCGTGGTTGTCTTGTCGACCGCATTAATGGTGTTTGTCTCGATGTTTTGGGGCATTGATATATTGGATTATGTGAAGTAATTGATCATTTGAGTTTGTTTATTTGATTATCATTTGAGCTTGAGTCTTGGAAATTTTGGTGTTTTGCTAGAGTGTGGATTTCACAGCCATTTTGACTGTTGCATTTGAATTTCATGTGCGTGGATTCTATCTTGCTCGTGTTTGATAGTTATTTATTGGCATCACCAGTCCTTTCGCTCTCATGGTATGTAGATATACCCTTTTCTGTGTTGGTTTGGTTACTTTGCTTCATTTGCTTTCTGGTCCTTTGTGGTTTCCTGATTTCCTTGGGTATACGCATCGTCACTGGGCATTTTGGGGGTTTCTGTTCTTGCACCAGTCTGCTAGGTTGATCATTGAATGTTTATTCTTGGTCTAGTATTATTTCTTTTGCGTGTTTGCTTGTATTGATCTTATACTTTCCATCTTAGTGTGTGAGCAAGTCGTGCCCGGTTCTCTATGCTTTCATGTTCGATATTTTAGGGTTCTTGACCTAGGGCATGGCCAATCCTCCTTGAATTGTTGTGAGGAGTGTTCTAATTCATATTTGATCCATTGGAGGTCTAGGTGAAGTCATTGTCATGGTACAGGCCTTAGATCCAGAGTTGTTTGAATCATCTTGGTGAAAGTAAGAAAGATGTGGATGGGTTTGGGTTTTCGACGCCCTTGCGGAATTTTGTTTCCCCCAGATTTCTCCAGCTTATCCTGTTCTTTCTTTTTTATCACTTTTTCTCGGATTTTGTCTATCTCACCAAAATCCGCTTCCTCCAGATTTCCCCGGTGTCCGCGGTCAGTTCGTTTTGTCGGATTTGTGCTTTAGTGCTGATATCTAGTTCTTGCCAAAATCTGTTCCCTCTGGATTTTCCCGGATGTTCCGTGTCTCCTCCATTTTCCTGGGTTAGTTATAACTGTTGCTATTTTTGCCAAAATCCGTCCCTGGCGGATTCTTCTGGGTTTTTCTGGGAAAATGTCAAATATGATGATTATGAGAAATTGGTTTATTGACGTTGTATTTAATTGATTAAATGAACTTATGCTAAGTGTTTTTAAGGTTACTCCTTTGTTAAATTTATGGATTAATGTGATGTTATAGGAGTTGTGTGTCGGGCTTGCTAGAATCCGCCTGGTCCAGATTTCCCTGAAAATCCTCTCCAGTATGGAATTTGTGAAGGGGGGCCAAATCCCAAAATTTCAGATAGTGATTTCCTACACTTGTTGTTTCTTTTGGGATCTGATGGTGGTCATCTTTATTTGTTTGCAGGCAAGATCAAGACAAGATATTGCTGGTCGAGGCAAGGGGAAGGCAATAGATTCAGGTGCAGAGACTTCTGCCATCTCTGATGCAGAGAAGGTAAAATTGGACATAAAGAGTGGGATTCCTGAAAGTAAGTTGACTTCTATTTGGTTAGGAATCTCCGATACTAATGTGGGTATGTGGGATTATGAAGAATTTAAGGTTGAGATGTCAGCACAGAACCCTCCTTTGTTGACAAGGAGAATGGTGGACTCTGGATTGGCACATGTGGTAGGCTTTCCCTCCACAGTGCAATGTTATGAATTGGTGCTTGAGTGTGCCAGAAATTATGATAGAGGGACACAAAGGATAATTGGTCCCCAGGGAAGGATTCTGGTAGGCTTTAGCCCTGTATCCATTGCTTCAACCTTTCATATGCCTGATAGATCGCATGTGGTGGGTTTTGACATGGACATGGCAAGAAAACACTATGAAGAAAATGTGGTTAAATCACTGCAGGTGATTAACTCTTGGTTGGAGAAGCCTAAGTCCCATTTCTCCAAGTTTCCTAAGCAACTATTCAAGCTCAAGTTCAAGAGAGAGTACTACAATGTCATCACTCTTCTCAGCAGGCTGGTGGGGTTGAAGAGTGCAGTTGTGTTTGAGACTTGGATTTTCAATGTCATTGCTAGAATGGGGCAGGGAATTGATTATCATTGGGCAGGTGTCATTAGTGCAGTGTGTTAGCTCTCAAAAATGCAGGGAAGATGCCTCAAGAAGATGCCAATCTCTTGATACGCTTCAGGGTAACAGACAAGGTTAACAAAACTCAACCTTCTACTCTTTAGGTGTTGCCAAACCTTGGCGGGTATACCTTTTTTGAATTGAGTAGACTTATTTTGTGATTAACTCTTTGAAATGCTTTGTCCACAATGGCAGACAACAGTGAACAAATGAAACCAAACTTGATAGCTATCTTCTGATCTAAATCCTAGAATGCTTAATTAACTGATAAAAAGAGATTGAATGAATTCAAATAATGAAATTACAAAGACTAGTGCCTTGTTGGGTATGCGGAGTCAAATGAAATAGAAGTAGGCAACTTATTTTGGTAGAAGATCGAATTGCAGGCATATGATCTATTCATAACTTATATAAACGATGTAGGATTATGACTACTAAGCTCTACTTTAATAATCCAGATGAATCTCCCTGATTATTGTGATCAACGAAAAGGATTTAATCTCTACTTGAGAGAACCAGTTAATTAATCACACAAATACAGCAAATGTGCATTGACAAACTGAACATAAACTTGTTATGCCAATTTAAACAACCAAAAAAAATCAAATTGCAGACAGCTTCAGTAATACTTTTTAATAAACTCAATAGACAATTGATACCAAAAATAACCTGCCACACCAGTTGATTCCCATTGAATTCGCCATTTTAAAACATGCACATAGTCTCCAGAATGATAACTTTATTCTATTGTGCCCATTCCTAATCTAACCTATCTATTTATTCTAAAATCTGATCCTCCCTCAATTACAATCGGGGTGCATATATATACACAAGCACTTAGAAATCATATCATTTCAAATTCATGTCGGCCACCGTAGAATTTGGGAAATTCTCAAATGTCGGCCCAGCACAAAAATCAGGCTCCAATCGAGCTGGAAAGTAATGGCTCTCAAGCATTATACATGTCGGCCTTAGTGTTTGAAATTTTGTTATTTACTTGTGAACAGTCGGCGAGACATAGTGCAACATCCTGTCGAAGGCTATTCAATCGTTATTCGCCGAGACACCATCTCGGTAAGATGTTAGCCCGATAGCCTTAACAAATGCCGATAGATGACACCACTATCGCCAAAACAATAGAAACGTCTTGTCGATAGGCAACGGACGTTTGCAATAGAAAAACGGATTGGGGAGACACCCACGTTGTCATGCTGATATGGACCACAATATGAAAAATGCATAACTCAAAGGCCAAAAATGAAAGGAATATGCATATGATAGGACCAAATATGGAAGTCATGAGTGGAAACATATGTAAAAACATCAAATTTTTACAGTTCCAACAGTGGCTCCATCTGGGGATGAATGATAGTAAGATCATTGCAAGGATCCAGAATCTTTGGGTGAGCAGACTAGACCAAACATAAAATGAGCAGAATGGAAATGGACCAGAAGCATGATGGAATGAATGCAAAATGAATGCAAAACGGAGGTGAAATGGATACAAAATGAAAGTGAACCACCATCCTAAACTACTATGCATGGAACAAAATTTTAGAGAGAACAAGTAAGAATTGTCCATGCACTAGCAACCCTCAATCCTCAGTGTGCTAACTTCTCCTGTCTTGAGCTGTTACAATTTGAAACTCAAATCATACTTTCCCCTGTCAAATACTTGGTTTTGTTTTGAGTTCATTAGATTTCTCTTGAAGACACAGATGCAATCTTTCTTGTCACTGAAAGTTTTTAGAGAATCACCATGCTCAACTTGGCCCAAAATCCATACACCATTCTGTAATTTATATTCTTCATTATCAGACAAATCTCTGCCAGTATACAAAATGCATACATATTTAATGCAAAATTTTGTATTATCTCTCTCACTGTTATGTATTATGAAACACTCTCCCAGCTGTATTAAAAATTCACAATCAAAGTGCTTCTCTTGAAAGACAAAAAACTCTGCCATATCATTGTTGTCTAAAACAAAAATATCTGAAACCATTTGCACTTCTTTGATACTACCATTTAGATACAACACTAGATCATGACTCATGTCTTCAATATCATGCATATGTGAACCAATAAAATTTGGACTTCTATCATCCTTGGTATGCAAACAAATTTCTTTTCCACATGAGTTAGAAATTTCAGAATCACATACCTCACTTTGAATGAACACGGGATTTTGACTATCACTCCAAGAAATGCATTGGGAGTCATAAAAATCCTTACACAAAGATATTTCACTGTCAAAACAATTGTAAGTAGGACATAAAATCTCAAGATCACCTTCATGAGCACATCCTTGGTATTTAGAAATTAACAAATCTGAAATCTATTCACTAACAAGTGAACAAGTCTCAACATTTTCATCACTATAGTTATACTCTTCACCTTTTTCATCATCAAGAAAAATTTCAAGACCATCAAAGAATGGGAAATTAGAAACATTATCAGTGCAGTCATTTATTCCATCATTTTGCTTATCTAAAATTATCTCCTCGCTCTCATAAAGTGGGTTTGAAAATTCCTGAAGTTCATTCATGGGGATACCTCTGCAAAATATCATCTGATCTTTATTTATTCTTCATCATACAATGGGTTTAAAAAATTTTGGAAATCACTTTCAAATGTACAAACCTCATCATCATCAAATGTATCATCATGATTGGTAGAAGAATCCCTTGATTGCAGATCAAAATCCTCTAGTTCATCAGAATCAGAGTATTCACTGGATTCTTCACAACATGCATTGCTTTCCCTATCACAATCTGTGATGCAAGAGAAATCTCTTGTACCTTCATCTTGCTCATGCAAGCCATCATAGGAATAATCTTTATTTGCACATGTATTATCTTCTATTGGATGCATCATCTGATCAACTTCACAATACTCATCAGAAATACAACAATTGGGTTCGACATTGATAGTGTTCTCATACCTCATTCCCTAGGATAGCGCTTGAATGAAGTTAAAAGAAGAGCCTTCTGCCTCAATTCTTTTCTTCTGCTCTGATGCCTCTCCTCCGTTCTCTTCCTTCTAATCAGCACCAATTAGTCTGTCTATCTCTTCTTTAGTAAGTGTCTTCATGCTGTATTGAGTAGGTACCTCAATAGAATGTGGCTCTGTATAATCTTCTTCAGAATTAGAAAGGACCTGCTATTCAGGCATATGAACATTGTATTTTTAATTTGAAACATCATGCTGATAACCTTCATCCTCTGAAGATGAATACCTCTCCATAACATGGTGAAATTTATTTGAAGTCAAATATTCTGTGTGATCTTCTCTATTGTTTCCCATCAACATTCCCTCTTCTTGCATTCTCTGGACTATAACACAGTAATCTGGGGAATGTGGCATTTTACAAACTTCACAAAAATAATTGTTACTTACCATATAGGTTCCTTTCTTTGTCAATGGATCAAGAGCCTCTTTGTTTATAGGCCTAGCTGTTATAGGTTTCCCATTTTTCCAGTCTGTATTATAAGGCATGTCTTGCAACTTTGGCCCTTCATTTCTGTATGTGTTCTCTTGTCTGTACTGGTAACTATTGCTTTGTTGAGGAGCCTTAGGATTGTTTCTTTTATCCATTATCCCTGTAGCCCTCCTATTGTTTTCAATTGTCTATGTCATCTTCTGGGCTTCAACTAAGTCTCTTGGGAATTTATTTCTCAATTCATACCCTGCCTTAGAATCAAAAACATTCAAATAAATACTCAGTGCTACAAAATCTGGCAACTTTGATCCAGGAGGCATTTTATTCTGCAACTTATTGAATCTCCAATTAAAATCATAGACTGTATCACTTTGATCTTTCTGAATGTGTATGAATTCATGAAGAGCAGCATCTGGTGCACTTAGATTCCCAAATTGCTCAAGGAATTGATCATGAAATCCTTGGAGAGAATCAATAGAGACTGTTAGCAAGCTATTGAACCAATCCCTAGCATCTTCAATAAGTGATATCATGAATAGCCTCATGTGTAAATCCTCATATGGCACATCCAAATCCTGGATGAAAGCATTGAAACTTCTCAGATGCTCTTCGGCAGTGATTGCATCACTTCCTATAAATTTTGGAACAAGACCTCTCCAACTGCCATCTATTGGAAAAGGGGATAATTGAATCCTTGACAAATCAAACTGTCTGATCATTGTTGTATATTGATGAGGGGGGTGTTAGGTGGGTACTGAAGCTAGTACATCAGATCATAGTGTTGTGTATGATGATATGGCACATACTGTTGACCATGAGGAGCTCCAGCATGACCTCCCCTGAATCGAGATCCTCCTCCATTCATGTTTGAACAGCTGCAAAAATTCTTTCAGAGTCGCCACCTACTTTTCCAAAATTAGGAAAATCATTATTTCTGAACTTTTCCCCAGCGGAATCACTCTTTCTGAGACTTCTAAAATTACAAATTTTCTACATTGACTCTATTTGATGGTCTTCAACCGAATTTTTTGATGTATTCCCCAGTAGAGTCGCTAATTTGTTAGCTCTCAAAAATGTAGGTTGAATGCCTCAAGGGGTTACCAATCTCTTGATACGCTTTAGGGCAATAGACAAGGTCAATAGAAATCAACCTTCTACTCTTTAGGTGCTACTAAACCCAGGCGGGTGTACCTTTTGAATTGAGCAAAATTATCTTATGATTATCCTTCTGAAATGCTTTGTCCACAATGGCAGATGACAGTGAACGAAATGAAATCAAACTTGATAGAAATCTTCTGACCTAAAACCTAAAATGCTTAATTAACTGATATAAAGAAACTAAATGAATTCAAATAATGAAATTGTAGAGACCAGTGCCTTGTTGGGTATGCGAAGTCAAATGAAATAGAAGTGGGCAACTTATTCTGGCAGAAAATCAAATTGCAGGCATATGATCTGTTCATAACTTGTATAAACAATGCAAGATTATGACTACTGAGCTTTTCTTTAATAATCCAGATGAATCTTCCTGATTACTATGATCAACGAAATGGATTTAATCTCTACTTGAGAGAACCAGTTAATTAATCACACAAATACAGCAAATGTGCATTGACAAACTAAACATAAACTCGTTATGCCAATTTAAACAACCAGAAAGAATCAAATTGGAGACAGCTTCAGCAATACTTTTCAATAAACTCAACAGACAATTGATACCAAAAAGAACCTGCCACACCAGTTGATTCCCATTGAATTCACCGTTTTAAAACATGCACATAGTCTCCAGAATGAGAACTTTATTCTATTGTGCCCATTCCTAATCTAATGTATCTATCTATCCTAAAATATGATCCTCCCTTAATTACAATCGAGGTGCATATATATACATCCACCATTCGGGAAGACGCCATGTAGAGTTCTTTTTATTTCACCGAAAGTCCACTTGGAACCAAACAGTCATCGTGACATTAGTCCCCCTCCTGCCGATGAGTCAAACTTCCCCATGTATTTCATTGTAGCTTCCATCCATCAGGGAGACCTCACACAGACTACAAAATGTTTCACCGAAGGCTCCCAACCATCCCTGAGTCGCTGTGACATCAACCATTCGGGAAGACGCCATGCCCAACAAGTCTACCTCCCGCCAATGAACCCATTCCTCCACCTTATTCGCTGAGACCTATCCTGATGTGCTCTGTCGGTGAAACACCTTGATTTCATTGAAACTCTCACCGAAGACCACCCTTATGCCGATGATAATCCTTTCCATGCACGATTTGGGGTGATACATCCAGTTCACGAAATGACCCTTAATGTATAAGTCGGGGAGACACATCAAAATCGTTATGACACTCCACCGAAGGTTAAAACCTTTGCCGATATGCCCAAAAGCACCTATCGTCGAGACACCTTCATCTCGGTAAGACGTTAGCCCGATAGCCTTAACAAATGCCGATAGATGACACCACTGTCGCCAAAACAATAGAAATGTCATGTTGATAGGCAATGGACGTTTGCAATAGAAAAAACAAATCGGGGAGACACCCACGTTGTCATGCTGATATGGACCATAATATGAAAAATGCATGACTCAAAGGCAAAAAATGAAAGGAATATGCATATGATAGGACCAAATATGGAAGTCATGAGTAGAAACATATGTAAAAACATCAGATTTTTACAGTTCCAACACAGTGATTCATGAGCAGTTATGCAATGTTTTACAAACCAAGACTTTTACTATGACCTCTTACCTAGTGTATTCATTGGCAAGACTTCACCCATAAAAGGGATTGAGCACTAGGGGTACCTTTGGGAAAGATGCTATATACGAAGTATATCCATAGCTGCACCTAACTGGAGGAAGCTACAAAAGATCCAATGATGCTTTCACAATGTGCATCACCAGACTACTCCAGGGTGTAGAGCATATGAGAATTTCTGACAAGGCTAAGGAATTGATAAGGAGGTATGGGGCATGGTTTATCCAGTTCCCAACTTTCTCATACATTAGAATTGATGGTTTTCAAAGGGCTCCCTATAGACTCCCTAGGTATCCTACTGATCATATCATATTTTTGGAAGTCGCTAGATAGATTTATGACTTCGATAATGTTGTGAAGGGAGAAATGCACAAAACAAGTTTCGGGAATGACTTCCCCTTAAAGATAGGAATGGGTGAGGTTTATCCTTCTATCTAGTCTACTCATGCTTCTAAGGAGGAGATGAGTACCTTTTGCCTCTCTTTCCATTCCAAGAGAGCAAGATTTGACATCACTGGTGAAGCACAAAAGAAGGCCAGTAGGGAATACAGCCATAAGGCTCATGTTGAAGATTACTGGGTTAACCTTGCTAATGAGTTTGAGGTAAGGAAGATGAAGTTATCTAGATTTCCAGTGGATCTAGTGAGGTTGTACAATATGAAATCCATCCCTGACCAGGTGGAAGAGGATGGAAACTTAATCCAGGGTCATGTCTATGAGGCAATGAAGGATAGGCTAGTTGGAGATGTTGACTGGTTAGAAAAAGAGAAAATAGAGTTGGACAAACTCATGAACCCGGTGATCAAGTACACCAAGATGTGGTTGAAGCATAAGATGTTAGAATTGGAGAGTGAGGGTATCCCATGTACTTATGATCTGATGGGAGACTTAGAGTCTCACTCTGCTTCTGAGGAGTCAGTTGAACCAAATCCTAAGGGCAAGGAAAAGGTGGATTCTCCTTTCAAAATCTAGGTAAGGGATAATCAAGTTTAGAAAACTGCAGAGGTAAGTAAATAGAGGAAACCTGTCGCTAAGAAGAGGAGGCATGCTTCAAGGAAAGAAGCTGAGAGGGATAAAGAAGAGGAAACGGAGGTAGAAACTGCTCCTCCATTGACAAAAAGGAGAAGACTTGCAAATCCATCACAGAAACTAGAGGAGGCTCCCAAGACTGATAAGGAGATTGAGCCACAAGTGGTAGAGGTGGAGAGCTTAGGGGAGAAAACACAAGTGTACATGAGGAGGTCAAGGACTCCTTCTCCAAGATATATTGCATCAAAGGATGATGTCCCGGTGAGTATTCCTATTGTTGAACAAATAAGTGTCTCCATTCCTCAAGGCACTGGTAGCACACAGGAAGAACCAAAGAAGGATGAAGATCCTAACGACTTGGGCTAAGGAGAATTCCAGGAAGGAGACCTCTATAATGCATAGGTAGAAATTGATAGAGTGATCCAATCTCCCTTGGTAGCATATGCAAATTCACCTATGAGGGAGCAATTGAATAAATCTCCTCAACGGCAGAAGATACCAGTGAGGGCCCCTTCACCAGTACAAGTTATTGTGGAGGAATAGGTACAAGAGAAAGAGAATCCGGTCATGGATATTCTTAATGTACCAAGTGTTGAAAAGGATGCAACCAGTGATTAGCAAGAATAGGAGCAAGATAGGCAAAATACAATGCCTATTTGGTCTACTATTCTAGGTTGGTTAGAGAAATATTTGAAGAGAAAAAAAGTGATAGTGGAGGATGCTCCTCCTAATTGGGATGTCCTTATGGCTAATGTGGAAAAGGAAAAAACTAAGAAGACAGCTAGGGTTGTGTCTCGGATTGAAAGAGATGGGTCAGGCAATAGAGTGGCTCATATTGCTACCCTTGCTCCAAATAAAGATAGGGACAATCTGACTACCCAGGATTATCATGTGCAAACTGTTGACTTGGGGTCTGATTCTGTGGAGCAGGATATTGAGGAATATGAGGGCTCCAGTGCTGTGATTGTGGGCAAGTTGAAGAAGGTTGTGCAAACTAGGCATGAGCTAGAGAGGGAGAATGAGAAACTAAAGAAGTACTTGCAAGAGTTGATGAAACCCTTGCAAGATATTAGCTCTTCCTCCTCTGTTGCAGGTTTCTTGCCTCATGAGACAATCTCTGAGCTGGAAAAGATGAAAGGCACCACACATGCTACAGTTGCTTGGTTGCAGGTTGTCCAGGTCAGGGGAGATGCTTTCATTAAAGATGTTTTATCAACTGGAGGAGATGCTATGAGATCGGTGGATTGGTTGAAAGTTGTATTAGCTCAAGACAAGGAGGATACTGATCTCCTACTGCAAAAATCCACAACAATCATGGAATTCATCGAAGATAAACTGGTAAAGTGTGGGATTCTTCCTTTTCCAAGGGTTTCCAAACCTTGGGAATTGTTTGAAATCCTGCAAATGAGGTAGAAGGCCTTGAGAAAAATCCATAAATAGGCAAGGTAGATTGAGGACACTTTGACCGGTATCCATGATAAGTGTATCTCATTCTTTGAGGTCATGATAGGAAGAAAGAAGTTTTCTCTGAAACATCTTAATTTGGAGTAGCTTAGGAAATGGTGGAGAGATATTTATTCTCTAGTTAGTTAAGGACCATTTATTGGGCATTAGCTAGATGATGCTGCAACTTATATTGCAGTCATGGATAGATACTTGACTAATAGGGCTGCTTAGGATGGTATAGTTAGGCAGGCAAGAGATGACATCAAGTCTCTTGAGAGAAGGATTAGGGTTTCGCCTGTGCCACCTGTTGCTAAGCTGGATAGAGTCTTGTTGGCCGTACATGGTGAGGAAGATCGAGCAAAACACAAGGATGGAGAGTAGCTATATAGGGTTACATTGAGATTTGTGCTTCCCATTATTCACATGTATTGGGCTGACCTATCTTGGCTGTTTTGGATGAAATTGGTGCCAATGGCACATTTCATGTTATGTTTGATTATCTTTGAGGCCAACCTCTTATAGGTCATGTTTTTATTGTAAATTATCATTTTTGGGCCGACCTATCTTAGGGATTCTCTATAAAATAGGCATGTTGCCTCATTTGAGAACATAGAGATAGGGGTAGATAAATAAGTGGTATTTGGAAATAGAATAGGGACTTGATAGTAGAGCAAATTAGGGTTTATTTTCAAGCAAGTGTTGTAACAGAAAACTGGAGTTGTTGCTATTTTGGATGACTTAATATAAGAGAGATATTGTGATTTGGTATCTATCTTTCGGAGTTTCATCTGGCATGGTTCTTGTTATTCTATCTTTAAAATTTCTCATAAGTTTGTAGTTGAATAGTTTGATGATGTTTAGGGTTTCATGTTTGGAATGTTTGCAGTGGTCTCTAGTCCATACTTTTTGAAGTTAGCTGATTGTTAGCTGCTTTCCAAAGTTAGCCTGGACTTAAAATTGTGCTTAGTTCAGTTATAAAGATCTGTTCATCTCAATTGCAATAGGATTGGTTGAATGAATGTTTGTAATTTTAAAATCTTTAATTACCTTAGAAGATTGCACTATTTCTTTGAAAATTGCAGATTCATCTGGGTTAAACAGAAAGCAGTTTATGAGAGATAAATCCGTTCTAAGAATTTTATCTTTGACATTTTCAATCTTAGGGTTAAAGTAGTCTTAGAATCATTTTTGAAACCTTTATCTTTTGTTGTTTCTTTATCTTCAGAGTTAAAACCAAAATTTCAAGTATCAATTCATTGTTTAGATCTGATAAATTCAAAGTCCAGTGTTTTCTTGTAGTAAGGTCCCATTGTGATTACCAGCATTTTCACTTTTATCACTGAGTTCTTTTGTTGCATTGTCAAGACCTGACATTAGAGACCTTGGGGTTATCTCTTTTCCCATAGAGATTTACCTTTCAAGAGAGATAGGATATTATATTCTGTCTGAGTTGTTGTTGTGCAAAAAACACCATCAACACAACTGATTGGCCTTGGGATGAGGAAGTTTTGCTCTCTAACTGTTGTTGTCAACCAATCTCCTGATCCCTCTCAGACCGTGCCTGGTCCTTCTTGGATCATGTCTGATCTCTCTCTACCCTCAGGACCTGAATCTAACCCTGTAGCTGCTAGATCAGTGCATCTCTATGGTCGGTCTGTGTTGTTGGCTACGCTAGTGGTTGTTGTTGATTGACTGCTCTCGGCTAACTATCTTGCTCCCCTACTCGAGGAGGTGACTATTGTGTTGGATCCCTCGAAGGTGTATGATGAGGAGTTGGCCCACCTCCTCCTCTGCCATGTCCTTGGCCTCTGCCTGTTGTCCTACCTTTGGGTCTCCATCATGGAATCATTGTACCAGGAACTTTCAATCTCAGGAGAGGCCTTAACCAAGCTTTGTATGTTGGAGTAACCCCTACATCTATTGGCCCCTGATCATACAGCCACAGTCAGGCCACCAACTATCTGAAAGAGGACACTACCTTGGCTGACAGAATGAGCTAACCCCATGTTCTCTCTGGTCGTACAGGGAAGATCACCACATACTAATTGTCTGGCCTATCCTGTACCTCTCCAAACTGTCTGGCCACCTTGTCTAGGAGATACCACTCTATCATGGTATGCTCCTGACCCTACATCCACCTATCATGTCTGGCGTAGAACAACTATTGAGAATCATTGTACCATGGGCCAATGCCCATCCAGGGTCTCTAGACAAACTCTCTCATCTCATCGAGAACTCATCGCCAGTGTGCAAGACCACCTATGCCATTGTGGGTAAAATGGATCTGTGCCTCGTCATACTGCCAAACAATAGGATCATCAATATTAAGAATAACTGGTGTGACATATGGGTGAAGCACTGGGATCCACTCCCATCCCCAGACATGTAATAAAGTAACTCCAGCCCCGAGAGACCTGCTATCTAGATACATGCACTCATGAAAATCTTTGTATAAGGAGGCCATAAATACTGGTCCCCAGGCAAAGCACACCCTGTGGTGGACCATCTGCTCCCATGCTAGTCCCCAACTAGGACTAAATTTTTGACCCTATCGATCGGGTTCCACAAGGCCTAAAATGATGGCAGCAATGATCAACCTATAAACTGGTACACTGCCATGATATCTCTCCAAATCAATCTGCCCATCAAAGAACTAAATCTCATCAAGCTCCATAACACCATAGCAAGCATCCCTACCAGCATCGGGATCATAGATGACTCTGGCCCCATGGATAGGTAATCAGAGGATGCACCAGACATCCTCAAACGTAATGGTGGCCTCACTGTTAGAAAAATGGAAAGAAGAAGTCTTGTTGTGCCACCGCTCGGCCAAGGCTATCATCATGCCTAACTGCACCCAAACAAGAGGGATGTACACAATATACCAAATACTAAGAGCACCAAGCTACTCCTAAACCAAAGCATGCATACCCTGCAATCTACTGAGCACTGGCCATCTGTGCTCCCATGAGTGAAGTACATCAAGAGTCTCCTGCACAAGGGAAGCCCTCGTGTCAAGTTCTCGTAAAAATAAAAAAAATTGCATCTCGCACTAAGTTTTTTGCATCCAAAATAGCCAATGTGACATTGTTTGCAAATGTGACGCAATTTGGAAAGTTGCAAGCTACATTGTTGTGGCTGAGTGTGTAAATTTCTAAGTTCCAAAGTGACCCACACGGCGCTATTCTCATATGCAGTCAACTTTTTGGAAAACCCTAAGTCCCTAATTGCATCGCGCAGTTGATTTTTCACACATGACAGAGTTTGAACAATAAACCCTAATTTCCAAACCAAGATGCGCGGTGTTGTTCGCATATGCGGTCCAATACAGAACCACACAGCACCAACAAAGCTTTTTCAGTGGCAATATATAGCGCCACTCAACTTAAAACTGACTTCAACCCTATTTAATGCACGTAAAATGAGAAAATTGAAAGTTGAATAGGGGTACATACCATGGGTCCTGAGCCGACTGGCCACTGGTGCACTCGTACTCTCTCCAAAATGTGCTTGGGAAGCTGTCGTTTCACCATTTCGACCAAGACTCAAAGCTAAAAGTGTGAAATTTTCTAAGGGCTAAGATTGCAAATGTATTGAAAGTGACCTCTCAAGGTCTATTAAGCCTAAAAATTTGGGTTTTTTGACCTAATTTAGCCGTCCAACTGGGGTTTTCATCCCCCAATCCCGTTTTTGTCTAGCCGAGGGCCATTTTTGCATCTTTTATGGAGTTTTAGCATGTTTTTTGGCAATCTGGGGCATTTTGAACTTGTCAAACACCTTGTCCTCTTTTTCTGTGAGATCATCCAAAAAATCACAATTTTCGTCCAATCTCTCGAGAGGACAATATACCAGCATAATCCTTCCACTGAGGCAGTAGTGGGGCATCTAAAAAAATTGATAAATTTTGAACTTTGATCACAACAGTTTATTCTTTGAATCAATGCAACAAGCACATTGCTTCAAAGAGGGGCAAAATGTAAACATGGAAAATGTACAAATTCGGCTTGGCACACTTGATCCTGATTACTAATGACATTTCCTCTTGAATCATACTCTCAGCTTTTCATCATATTTTGTCTCTTAATTTAATAAATCATTGTTTATTTGATTAAGTCTTTCTCCTCCATTGATTAAGTTAATCAATTTAATTTAATTAATCTTATGTTTCTGTTTAATTAAATAAATCATTTTATTTGATTAAACTCTCTAAAATCCTCTTATTAAATTAAATAAATTAAACCTTATTTGATTTAATCTAACATTTTCCCACTTAGTTAAATAAATCAAAATCATTTATTTAATTAATCATTTCCTCTCAATTGTGATTTAAATCAATTCATCAATTTAAGTCAAAATTGTCAAATCATCTAATCCCTCATTAAATTAATCAAAATCTTGATTAAGTTAATCCCTATCACTAAAATCTTCTAGAGAATGCAACTTGCACATGAAAATAGATTTAATTCATTTATTAAATCTTTATTTTCCCTCACATGGCATCAAAAGAGAATATTCCCTCAAGTTTGAATTCAAAAAGTCCAAGTGGATGGGTACCTCCAACAAGGCATTCATTCCTTTTACATGTCCTTGTGCATTGAGCCAAGTGGCATTTATAATATTTTTTTTTCCCTTTCACATGTCATTTCCTCAATTTCAAATTCCATCTAATTACATTTATTGGCACTTTGGCCAAGATGTGCACAACCATCAACCATTCACATGGTGACAAGTGGCTTTCGGCCATTGGGTGAAAATTAGTCCCACATTGCCCAAATCTTGCTCTCTCTTCCAAATTCAAATCTATAAATTGGAGGATTATCTCCTCATTATCCATCCACAATCTCATGCAAAGTTACTCTCTTAATATTGAGAGTCAATTTTGTGCACATCACTCCACACACTCATCATTTCATAATTCCATAGCTAGGTTATGCTCAAATCTCATTGAGGAGATTTGATCAATCTACAATCATCAACATTGCAATTTAGGAGTTGGGAAAGGGCCAATTTCAACATTTCAATTGGCACCAATTCCCCCATGGGATCACTAGTTTGCTCAGTTAATTAGGATTTTTTTTCATTTATTTAATTTGTTCTTCATTTTCCTAGTTTAAGTTTGAGTAGATGGATTTCATGGGGAATCTTTCATTCTTGTTTGCATTTGATCTAACATATTGATTTGTTTGTTGTTCTTGTGCAATTGCAAGTATAGGGGTTCACACCACCATACTGCGAGATGTCTCGTAGGGCTCGACGGTGGCACAGTAAAGGTAGAAGACAAATTGACAAGGGTGTACCGCTATACTACGAGGATTTTAAGATGGCCTCGTGGTTGGGCAGTGGCTACTTTGACTCGGCGAGGTAGTGCGGTAAGAGAATCTCGAAGCTCAGGTGGCAGATTTGACTCATGGTCAAAGCGACGAACAAGTAGAGAGGCGACATGTGGAAATAAATCAACACTTGATTGGTCGAAGTCTGGAGTGGTGAAGGCAATAAATGCTAGACGTGTTTCAACTGGTGACAGGATTTGATTAAGGCAAGGGAAAGTAATGTATGGGTGGCCTGATGTAGAGAAGATCGGTCAGAAGATTGGATTACTTGATTGGGTGATCGATGCATCATTAAGGCCTGTGATTGGTTGGAATGATTAATGCAATGTATGACTTGTATAGTTGATGAAATTGATATAAGTCACGAAAGGTGATGGTAAAAAAATGTAAGAGCAACTAAGACTAGTAAGAAAGTAGAGTGTTGTATTCATTGTATACTGAAAGAGTATTGTAACAGTGAGTGCATGAAAACTCAAGTTTGCTATTGTGAGTTAACTATCAGAGAGTGAGGACTGTGAGCTTTGTATGTAATTTAATTTACTGTAATACAAAGTGTCTTCTCTTGGTGTGGTGGGTTTTTTACCTGAAAGGTTTTTTCCACGTAAATCTGGTGTTTTATCTATCATTGCTTATCTCTTGTTACTCTTGTTATCCTATATTTTTTTCATCTCAGTTATTTTAACAAGTTTTTAAAACTGGGTTTTTGCACTTCTCCTCTGTTGTGTTAGTGTTAGGAAAGTGTTATGCACCTTTTCTTTTCCTTTCAAGTGGTATCAAAGCCTGGTCAGTTGTGTTATCCTTGTTAGAAGGTTGGTTTTTTGTGCTATTACTGTTCCAGTGGGAGTCTTGCAAAGTTAGAACCTAGTTCTATTTGAGATGGTGAGTACATCAGGAAGAGTTGATATTAAGAAATTCAATGGCGTCAACTTTGAGTAGAGGAAACTCAAAGTGGAAGACCTATTAGTGGATAGAGACCTTTGGGTAGCAGTGTCTGGAACTATGCCACAAGGTATGAAACAAAAATATTGGGATCTTGTGGATAGAAAAGCAAGAGGTCTGATAAGACTTAGTCTGGCCGATTTTGTACTCCTGAACATCCATGAGGAGAATTCTATAGCTTCATTATGGAAGAAGCTTGGTGATATGTATCAAGGAAAGTCTTTGGTAAATAATTTATTCCTGAGGAAGAAGTTGTACTCCTTGAAGATGGAAGAAGGTGCATCTGCTACAGACCATCTAAACTCGTTTAATATGAGTGTTGCTCAGTTGGCGTCTGTGAGTGTGAAGATAGAGGAGGAGGATCATTGCATGCTCCTATTATGTTCATTACTTGACACTTGGGATCATCTTGTAATGGCTATTGAAAGTACAACCACTACTTTCAAGATGGAAGATGTTGTAGCATCATTGTTGTCTGAAGAGATGCAAAGGAAGTCTTCAGATATGGCCAAAGAGGACCTTGTTGTTCGAGGTAGATCAAAGGAGAAAAGAAAGAATTCCAAGTCTAAATCTGTAGGGAGATCAAAGTCTCCTGGTAAAAATTCCAAGGTGAAATGCTGGAACTATGGGCAGTCTGGTCATATCCGAAAGGATTGTAAGGAGAACAAGAAGAAGAAGAAGAGTAATTCTTAAGACAATGAATCTTCTCAAAGTGATGCAGATGCCTTCATTGTGACCTTGGCAACTTGTGCATCAAATGACGTTTGGCTAGTTCACTCGGGTGCATCCTTTCAAATGACGTCTCATAGAGAATGGTTCACTAAGTATGAGAAGTATGATGGTGGAAAGGTGTACCTAGTGAGTGATTCAACATTGGAGATTTTTCGTCATGGAAGAGTCAAAATTTAGTTCCCTGGAAGAAGAATCAAAGGAATTGGTGGTGTACTACACATACCAAGTTTGACTCATAACTTACTTTGTGTTAGTAAGTTGAATGATGCTGGTGTAGAAGTTTTTTTCTCGAGTAAAGGATGTAAGATGGCTAGAGGTGCAATGGTGTTGGCTAAGGGTGTATGTACTGGCACTCTGAATAAGTTGGATGCATGTCTTGTTCAATGTAGCAACGCCTCTATAAATTCAAGCAAAGTTGTTCTTGTAGAGGAAGATGAAGATGTCTCTCTAGCTGCAAATTCTTTGGAGGTGAAACTCTCAGCAGAGAAGACCATGTTGTGGAATCATAGACTCGGTCACATAGGTGAGAAAGGTTTGAAAACTTTGAAAAAAAAAATCTTGTTGAAGGGCTTGATGATTGTAACCTTGAGTTCAATTTTTGTGAACACTGTAATTATGGAAAAAAACACTGTGTTTCTTTTTATTCAAATCCTCATAAATCTTCTGGTGTACTGGATTATGTTCATTCTAAAGTGTTTGGTCTAGTTAATATTTCTTCATTATCAAAATCTAGATATTATGTTTCCTTTATTGGAGACTATTCAAGAAGGGAATTTATATACTTTCTTAAGAGTAAATCAGAAGTGTTCAATCGGTTTAAAGAATTCAAAACTTTCATAGAGACTCAGACTGGAAAGAAAATCAAATGCTTGAGGATAGACAATGGCGGTGAGTTTTGTTCTGCAGAATTCAAAAGGTACTGCAAAGACCATGGGATTAAAAGGCATAAAACTACACCTTATACTCCACAACATAATGGAGTTGCTAAAAGGTTAAACAAAACATTAATGGAGAGAGCGAGAAGTATGTTGAGCAGTGTTGGTCTAGAGCAGAAGTACTAGGTTGAGGTTGTGGCTACAGCATGTTACTTGGTAAATCATTCACCTTGCTATGCTCTAGTTGACAAGACACCTTTAGAAGATTGGTCTGGTAAAAAGCCCTCTCTTAGACATATTTGTGTCTTTGGTTGTGAGGTATATGTATATGTGCCAAATGAGAAAAGATCAAAGTTGGGAAATAAGGTTGTTAAATGTATCTTCATTGGCTATGGCGTTGGTGTGAAGGGATACAAGCTTTGGAATCTTGATACTGAGAAGGATTTGTATAGTACAAATGTAATATTTCATGAGTTGAAACCTTCAATAGCTGATCACAGCTCGAGACAAATAAAAGAGAAAAAAAGAATGATGTAGTTCAGATTCCTCAAACTCCAGAAAAAGAGGAACTACATGGTGTACCTAAAACTGAGGAGAGTTCAAGTAGCTCTGAGAGTTCTAAAGATGAAGAACCACAACCTCAACCAGTAAGAAGGTCTAGACATGAAAAATATCAACCTGATAGGTATGGTTTCTCTATGTTAGATTCGAACTATGCCTATGTTTTAATTACTAGCACTGATGAGCCTAGGACTGTAAAAGAATCTATT
Organism: Sequoiadendron giganteum; assembly: GCA_007115665.2. Taxonomy (NCBI): domain Eukaryota; kingdom Viridiplantae; phylum Streptophyta; class Pinopsida; order Cupressales; family Cupressaceae; genus Sequoiadendron; species Sequoiadendron giganteum. Next base: position 16,203,242 of record CM021100.1, read on the forward strand.
AGCATGTATGATTCAAATTCCTTGTTGGAAGCCATGAATGAAGAAATGGAATCATTGAAGAAAAATGAAACCTAGGATTTGGTACCTCTGCTTGAAGGATGAAATCTCGTTGGCTGTAAATGGGTATTTAAGAAGAAAACTGGTCTAGATGGCAGTGTAGAAAAGTATAAGGCAAGGTTGGTTGAAAAGGGATTTTCCCAAATAGAGGGAATTGATTATGGAGAAATTTTTTCCCCTGTAGCAAACCTGACATCTATCAGATTTATGTTGTCATTGGCAACAGCATATGACTTAGAGATTCAGCAAATGGATGCGAATATAGCATTTCTCCATGGAGAGCTGGAAGAAGAAATTTATATGTCCCAGCCTGAGCACTTCGTTGAAAAAGGTAAAGAAACTCTAGTCTACAAATTAAAGAAATCTCTCTATGGTTTGAAGCAGTCTCCTAGAATGTGGTACCAAAAATTTGACACTTTTGTGTTGTCTATGGGATTTGTGAGATCAAAATATGATCATTGTGTTTATTATAAATCTGAAAATGATCATGTTCTTATTATTACCCTGTACGTGGATGATATGTTGTTCATAGGATATAGTAAGTCTATGATTTCTTATCTTAAATCTCAGTTGTCTGCAAAGTTCAAAATAAATAATCTAGGTGCAGCAAGGTATATTCTGGGGATGGAGATAACTAGGGACAAAATGAGCAGAAAACTCTAGGTAAGTCAAAGTAAGTATGTCAATATAGTTCTGGAGAGATTTGGTATGAATGATTGCAAGTAGCTAGTTGTTCTAGCTATGCAGGGAACGAAGATATCTATTGAAGACTACCCTAAATCTGCTACTGAGATGGAGGACATGACTAGGGTGTCGTATGCAAGTGTTGTTGGCAGTCTAATGTACGCAATGGTCTGTACAAGACCAGACATTGCCCAAGTAGTGTGAGTTCTCAACCGATTTATGAAAAATACAGGAAGATCACATTGGGATGTTGTGAAGAGAGTGTTCAGATATTTAAAGAGGACTTCAGAATATGCTTTGTGTTACCATGGCAGTTCAGTTGCATCACAAAGAACACTCAGAATTCATGGATATGTAGGTTTTGATTGGGTAGGAGACATTGACAGCAGAAGATCCACCAGTGGATACACTTTCATGTTAAATGGTGGTGCAGTCAGTTTGATGAGCAAGCATCAAGTTGTAGTTGCTTTATCCACTGTAGAGGTTGAATACATGGTAGCAACACATGCCCACAAAGAAGCAGTTTGGTTGAGTTGATTGTGCTCTGATATTGGTTTTAATGTAGGGCAGATTACAATTTTATGTGATAGTCATAGTGCCATTTCTTTGGCAAAGAACCCAACTTTCCATGCCAGGACAAAGCAAATTGATGTGCAGTATCTCTTCCTGAGGGATAAGGTGGAAGATGGAAAGGTATGCATAGAAAATTTTGACACTTTGAAGAATGTTGTAGATGCATTAACGAACCCAGTAAGCACAGAAAATTTTAGATGGTGCACAGATTCAATGGGCCTTGGGGCCTATGATCATCAATAATTCTTTTTTGAAGTCTAAAGGAAGCCAGGAAGTCTTCATCAAGTGGGATCTTGTTGGCAACAGGTGCCTCAACTTCTGGCTTGAACCTCTAAAAAGACTTGGTGAATTCATCTTCTGGTTTGTGCCTTGAGAAAATCTTGGCGGGCTTTAGTTATGGTCTTTACCACTTTACCATGAGGTCTACGTGAAGGCTTACCACCATACCGCAGGTGTGGTTTGACAATGGCATGGCGGCACGGTGAAGGACAGTAGTCAGGTTGATGATTAACACCTTACCATAGGCATCACTCAATGAAGCCACAGTAGTCACAGTAAATAGATGGCAGTATGCGAAGAACGCTTACCACCCTACCGTGATGGCCTCTAGGCCATGTTACGGTAGCACGGTAAGCCATGGCAGTTAGTTAGGATGGTTACTTCCTTAACACAAAGGCCTTGCGGTTGGGACATGGTAGCACGGTAAGTCATGGTAGTTAGTCGGGATGGTTACCTCCTTACCACAAAGGCCTTGCGGTTGGAACATGGTAGCATGGTGGAGCCCGATAGTCATCACTGGCGATCATCGCCATACCATGAGATGTCTCACAAGGCTTGGCAGTGGCATGGTAAAGGTAGAAGATGGATTGACAAGGGCATACTGCCATACCACGAGGATGTTAAGATGGCCTCATGATTGGATGGTGTCACCACCATACCACGATGGCTACTCTAACTCGACGAGGTAGCGCAGTAAGAGAAGCTCAAAGCTCAGGTGGCAGATTTGACTCATGGTCAAAGCAATGAACAAGTAGAGAGGTGACACTTGGCAAGAAATCAACACATGATTGGTCAAAGTCTGGATTAGTGAAGGCAATAAATGCTAGACGTGTTTTGACTCATGACAAGATCCGATTAAAGCAAGGGAAATTAATGCCTGGGTGGCCCAATGCAAAGAAGATCGGTCAGAAGATCGGATTACTTGATTGGGTGATTGATGCATCATTAAGGCCTATGATTGGTTGGCATGATTAATGCAATGTATGACTTGTATAGTTGATTACATTGATATAAGTCACGAAAGGTGATTGTAAAAAAGTGTGAGAGAAACTAAGACTAGTAAGAAAGTAGAGTGTTGTATTCATTATATACTGAAAGAGTATTGTAATAGTGAGTGCATGAAAATTCAAGTTTGTTTTTGTGAGTTAACTATCAGAGAGTGAGGATTGTGAGCTTTGTATGTAATTTAATTTACTGTAATACAAAGTGTCTTCTCTTGGTGTGGTGGGTTTTTACCTAAAAGGGTTTTCCCACATAAATCTAGTGTTTAATCTATCATTGCTTATCTCTTGTTACTCTTGTTATCCTATGTTTTGTTCATCTTAGTTGTTTCAACAAGTTTTTAAAACTGGTTTTTTGCACTTCTCCTCTGTTGTGTTAGTATTAGGAAAGTGTTCCGCACCTCTACTTTTCCTTCCAAGAATAACACAAGGCCATCTCTTAATCAAAGGGGTGTGGTAAGGAGAATCGGTAATCAGAACCATGAGCCACATCCAAAATATTTTTTGGATATGACCCAAACCCAATTTTTTCATAAATTTGAAAATGATTATCCTCAAATTAGTATTTCTCAACGATTTTTTGAAATGCTTAAACCTTTTTATGTCAAGATAAATCACACATGCACTACTTGTTGTTGTAGACTACATATTTAATTCTCTAACCATTATGATGTTTATCTTTCTATATATTTAGATTTGCATACTAGCAATGTTTTTCAGGATTGTGGCATAGAAGACCAGCCAAAATCTTCAAGAGAGTTCTTGTCAAAAAATTATGTGAAATAGAGGATGGCTAGATATTCTACAGGACAACATGCTTGGATGGTTCATGTGAGTGTTGCAGTGGCTTCTAGCATATCCCAGTATTTCAACATATGGAAAGCATAGATGAGGTGGGACAGAAACTAGTAGAGTTCAGGAAGTATAAAATGGTGACATATGCTACAAAAGATGGGTCTCAAGAAAAAAGGTGTGATTTGGTTATTAAGAAGATTCCAGTGTACCAATTTATGTCCATGTTTCATGACAATATACTATCTGAGTATGCAATGCATACCCATAGAGCCCAATGGTTGGACATGTAATTCAAGCTATGCAAGGACACCTTTCCAATTGCAAACATAGTATCATTGGTTGACTTTGTGGAGAACTACACTCTACAACCACAATGTGAGGTGCAGTCATAGTATTACAACTACACACAAGTTTTGATATTTGTGCACATAGCATTCATTCATGCATTTGATAGTACAAAGGACCAAAGGAAGGTATTGAGGGAGTACCACTTTTACACTAGTGATGATCACACACATTCTCCAGAGTTCGTGCAAGGTTGCTTCTAGATGTTCTACAGTGGTTTGGCTTAGAGGGGCATAGTATACGACTGACATATAATATGGTCAAATAACTGTGTAGCACATCTCAAGAACTCACGCATGTTCTACTAGTTGTGCAAGATGCATGTCATTATAGGTGTTCAATATATGTGGAACTTTTGTGAGGTTGATCATGGAAAGGGGGAGGATGATGGTGCAAGAGCATGTGTGAAAAGAGCATTAGCACGAGGAGAGTTAAATTATAGAGACAATGCAAATTTGATAGATGAAAGATCAATCATCGAGTGGTGTAATGCTTTGATGGGTCTAGGTAATGAAGGTACATCTTTAGTTCATAGATTTTTATAGTTGATGGATGATAATAACATTGCACCATATGAGTATTGTTGTACACTAATAGGATCGAGTGATCTACACTCTTTCCTTAGCTCAAATGCAGGTTAATGGAGTATCAATACATGAAAGATGGCATGATTTTGTTCTTCATGTACAATGCAAGCTTGGAATGATTGTGAGTCAGGGGAGTGGGTTGACAATTTTAGGAAAGAACAGGTCAACATAGAATGAAACATCTAAGAAGAACAGTGCCTTTGGTGATTTTCATTTCTTCCAATCACCTCAAAGACATGAACTACTATGCCATAAAGTGGAAACAGGCACGATTTGTTTTTTCCCATTAATCCTTCTTAGAAAAGCACATGCAGACAAATAATAGATTCAACACATATGCATAGATTTCATTCACAGAATCCAACAACATGAAGAAAAACTAATGAACACGCAGATTTAAGTGGGAAAACCCTTTCGGGTAAAAAACCCCACCCTCCAAAAGACTAGCCATTTTATTATTCAGCAACAAACAAAGTTACAATACAGTATCAAGCTCATAGCCTTTATAGGAGTTAAATCTTGTTCCATCTAGAGAATACAGGCAACAACACAAAACATAATCTTCACATTGTTACAATGTTCTCACATATAGTGCAGATTCATTTCATCTCACTAGTCGACCCCCTCTACTAGCCTCTCGGCCTCTCAAGTCTGTGTGTCTCAATGTTCACGGTTACAATGCTCTTCGCATACCACTCGAACACACACCCTCTGCTCAATCAGATTTCACATCTTGATCAACCTCATCTCTCTTACCCAATCCAACCAACAACCATCAGGTGTATTTAATAACACCATGGACAAGATTCCACCATTCTCTAGCAACACCACCCTGCAGCATGCATCGAGCCACCAAGCATTGAATTGGATTACAAAGACATACCAAAACTGCACTTTGTCAACCCAACCATCGAAAACTGCCCAAGCGACCAAATGACCTTTGAGCATTTTCCCTTCATATACCACTTGTCGTGGTCAGGACCCACCAAGACACACATACACTGCTAGTGTGATTTTGGGGAATCAAAAATCATCCACAATATTCCCAATAAGTTTCCCTAAAATAGCAACACGTGTTCGAAGCCGGCACACCTCACATGAGTCACTCGAAACCCACCACATGAGGCATGGGACTAGTGAACACTATTGATCAAGCTGCCAAGTGTCAACCACTCAGGGAATTCTAATCGCTTCACAAGATTCTATTAGTACTCACCACAACTAAGTGTGGAATAAAACAAGCACCATTGGATTAATCTCATCGCAACCGTAGATCAAGATCACCTTTTTTTTGTGCTCCCCATTGCCATCGAAATCCAAGTCACTTTCATCTGCCATCGGTCCATCAGTGTAGCCCAATGAAGAGTTCCACCGATGACCCCAAGTCACACCAATGGAAAATAAACTGCCAACACTGATCACTCATCCCAATGGAACAAGTTACACTGACCAATTGCTTCATCCAGACTTTTATCTTCACCGAGAGTTAGGAGACTTGCACTGAATGCTCAGGTTACACCGATGAATGGGTCAGCGAGATTGAGGCACATATTTCCAAAAATCTCCCACTTGACGAAGATCTTACTGACCATTCTAGAGCACCAATAGCAAACCATATAGAAGCAGAGACAACATCAACTTTAAAGGCCAAATGAGATCACCTCTATGAAAAACATTCTCCAGAAACAAGATAGAACACCAGTTAGAACAACAACCAGAACATTGACTGCACCCATCCAACTAATCAACCCACGTGACTGAAAATATCACCCATAGCTCATACTATTCCATCCAATCTCACATACCTTCAAGGTATCCATATTAGTAAACTCATGCCAGTAGCACAGCCAACCCATCAACCGTAGATACGAGCACCATGCACAAACCAATCAAAAAAGATCAAACACATCCAAGTACTCCCACTGCTGGGTAATGCCAAATCTGAAAGATCAAAGGCATAACAGGTCTACCAATTTCAGCATATAGAAAATGTAACCATGTAGTACCAAGGAACATCCATAATGATATGCACAACTTGCAACCAACTGCTACAAGCAACATCTCTCACAATAGTCTTCTAGAGTTCTTCCAAGTTCTCCATATCTGATAGAAGAAAGAGGCACAAGAATCTCCATGTCATCACCCAAGTAACAACACATGACCACAAACTAGTGACCATCACGTCTCCACATAGACATCTCACATCTAAATTCATATGATATCAAAATACAGGAAGAATAACCAGACTAAAGAGAAATTGCAAATCATAACATGTAGCATCCTCCTACATACACTTCTAAATGCTAGTTGTGTCAAGTATGATCTCCTTCACATCCAAAGGAAAGACTCTCAAGGAAGATCAAACTAGCCCATAAAACTATCTCCTACTAGTTCTCATCAAAATATGATATAACACAAAAGCTCAAGGAGATAAACCATGTTGTCCACCTTCCATTATAAATCCTCCAGAACCATTAAACAACAATTCCAGATCCATATCATGAAACATAAGCATAAAACACCTCTAAAAGATATAATGGGAAAATACCTCTCAAAATAATTTCAGCCTCACCTTATTCTCCATGTATCCATGAACACCTATCACTGATCCTCTCATGCTTAACTCCAAATCTACATTACTACAGTTAACATGAAATTCTCAAGCATATGACCAATGTACTCAAAACATAAAGAAACTCCAAACCATTTTCAAAGCTCCACACATCTGAAACAAGAACTCATCATTACACCATGATTTACACATCCCCCTTAGGAGATACCATGCTTCAAGTGAACAAACTATGGCCTCAAGAGCAACGCAACATGCCAAAACTCTAATTCTCAAGCAAGAGTATACATGACATCAAGAAAACAAACTAAACCAACATCACTTGTCAAGCACCACCAACATCTCAGCCAAAGACTCCAAACATCCTCCATGGTTCCAATATGTTGCACATCCTCAAATAGTGTCCATGCAAATGTGAAAGAACCCTTCTGCAGCAATAGGATCTAACAGTCCCTCCTAGTAACATCTACAACACTAAAGAAGAGCATTCACCATGAAGTGATGAATCCATAGTCACTGCTAAAGCTCCCACTAAACCGTGTCATCTGATCTTTCCTAGCATCATGACCAAACATCTGCTGATCTAAAAAACCTCAAGGTACAATCGACAACTTGTCCATCTGACAAAAATGCCAAACAACACCAAGATCTACAAACCACACAGACTAAACCATCACTGTCAAGATCTTACACTATAATTTCTACCAAGCTCTCCATGACATTGTGATACACACGCTACAAGTCCCCATAACCGACTATTCAGGTACTCAATGCCATCCATCCTCTCATCCAGAAGCAACCACGCCAATACATAAGTGACCATAGACAAGGCCAACTAACAAATCTGCACCACCACTGAAGCAACCTCGTGGATATTGGCAGTCCACTTCTGAGTTGTCCCACAACAAACATGTAGGTAAAGATAGACCACAACATTGCACAACTCATAGATCCACTCAATGAAGTCTGAAAATCTATCATCGCACTAGAAACTGCAAAACTGAGATCCAAAGAGAACAACAATGTAGACAAACTTGACTCAAACACCAAATCAAAACTAAATCTGATTTGCCAATCATGTCCACAACTCAAGCACCATAGTCTAGGAAACCAGCAAGCAACACCATAAGAATGTTGAGTGAAAAATCACATACCAATACTCCCATGTAGAGAAGACATCACACCTCCTCAAACCATGTTGAACTACAACTATCTCATCCAATCACACCCCAAAAGCTAGGGTCTAGGAAATAGCTTAACAAGAGCTCCACATAACCAAAAATTTTCCTTGACCATGCAAAACCACTGTGTTTCCAAACCACCCATGCACATCCATATCCACTGCACATCTAGGTGACTCAAGAGTCTGGACACAACCATCATAGTTAACCATAACAATGAACTATCATGAATATGCATCATAGACTTTTTAGGAAAATCTATATAAAACCTTTAAACCAAAAAACATGGATCTGAGCCATGCAAGTACAAGCTATCCATAAAAGGAACAAGTAGTATAGGAACTCCATGCCCATTCTAGACCAATTCCAAAACCACAAGCATGCATATGCATTCGAGAGAGCTAGTCTATTCAAAAATTTTCAGACCACCCAGAGATCAAGTTCATAGCCTTCATGAAATCAAGATAACAGAGAACAGCACCTTCAATGTTAAGTCAAAAAACCCAGCACAAGCACAGTACTCCATGGTTGAATAACAACCCAATAATTTCCATACCATTAGGGAGCCTCTCACATAAACACCCAGTATGAACCACGCTCTGCTACAACACAACCATAAGCATAAACTCACACCCCTTGCATCAGGATCATTCGCTGCCAACAAAGAGCCTTAGACCACATCATTACAATATGATCAACTCTAATTTATCCATCTTCAATTTCTTTCATGCTGCATGTTGTCTCAAAAAGAGCAAGGACTTTTACTCACCAAAGTATAAATCATCATTCGACTCCTTCAGATCTCCTCAAGCTTGCAAGGCTAATAAATCTTTACAGAAGGAATCCAAAGAACCGAAACACCGGGAACTCTTACATGAAACAACATGCAAGCACATGCAAGACACATGTGACTCCATGCAAGTACATGCAACAACCATGCAAGTACATGAAACTCACAAACCTACACATGCAAGCATAAGAAAATCCTGGAAGAAGGCTTTGATACCACTTGTTGGGAAAAATGGGGGTCACCTCAGAACGAAACATCTAAGAAGAATAGTGCCTTTGGTGATTTTCATTTCTTCAAATCACCTCAAAGACACGAACTACTATTCCATAAAGCAAAAATCGGCACAGTTGTTTTCCCCCATTAATCCTTCTAAGAAAAGTACATGTAGACAAATAATAGATTCAACACATATGCATAGATTCCATTCATAGAATCTAACAACACCGAAGACAAACAAATGAACACACAGATTTATGTGGGAAAAACCCTTTTGGGTGAAAATCCCCACCCTCCAAAAGACCAAACATTGTATTATTCAGCAACAAACAAAGTTACAATACAATCTCAAGCTCATAGCCTTTATAGGAGCTACATCTTGTTCCATCTGGAGAATACAGGCAACAATGAAAAATAGAATCTTCACATTGTTACAATGTTCTTACATACAGTGCAGATTCATTTCATCTCACTAGTAAACCCTCTATGCTAGCCTCTCGGCCTCTTAGGTTCACATCTTCGAAGTTTTGTGTGTTTCAGTGTTCACGGTTACAATGCTCTTCGCATACCACTCAAACACACACCCTCTACTCAATCAGATTTCACATCTTGATCAACCTCATCTCTCTTACCCAATCCAGCCAACAACCATCAAGGTATTTAATTACCCCACGAACAAGCTTCCACCATTCTCTAGCAAGACCGCCCTACAACACACATCAAGCTACCCAGCATTGAATTGGATTACAGAGACATACCAAAACTGCACTATGTCAACCCCATAATTAATCACTACCAAAGAATAAAGCTTTCGGCCAATCAACGTTGAATTATAATAATGATGTAAAATCAATGAATAATATTGTGCCATGTGTTGTAACGCTATTCGTCCATCGCTTTGACTAATGCACCAAATAGCCGGTTCGATTCAACTTCCACAACAGACCAACCATTGAAAAATTCCCAAGCGACCAAAAAACCTTCGAGCATTTTCCCTTCATATACCACTTGTCATGGCCAAGACCCACCAAGACACGCGTACACTACTAGTGCAATTTTGGGGAATCAAAAAAGCATCCACAATATTCCCAATAAGTTTCCCTGAAATAGCGGCATGTGTTCGAAGCCGGCACACCCCGCATGAGTCACTTGGGACCCACCACACGAGGCACGAGACTAGTGAACACCGTTGATCAGGATACCAAGTGTCAACCACTCATGCAATTCCTCTCACTTCACAACATTTTGTCGGTACTCACCACAACTAAGCATGGAATAAAATGAGCATCATTGGATCAATCTCATCGCAATTGTAGATCAATATCACCTTTTTTTCTATGGTCCCCATTGTCATCAGAATCCAAGTCACTTTCATCTACCATCGGTCCATCAGCGTAGCCCAGTGAAGAGTTCCACCGATGACCCCAAGTCACACCGATGGAAAACAAACCGCCAACACTGAGCACTCAACTCGACGGAACAAGTTACGCCAACCAAGTGCTTTGTCCAAATTTCTATCTTCACCGAGAGTTAGGAGACTTGCGCCAACTGCTTAGGTTACACCGATGAATGGGTCAGCGAGATTGAGGCACATATTTCCAACAAAACAAATGGTTGAAAAGTTAACTTAGCCCACTTCACATGTATCACCCTATCATGGCATTGGAACTGACACAGATGGAATCATCAATCAACTTTGACCACGAATCAGATCTAGTTCAACTAGGTGATATATCTACTTGCTTATTTGTTGAAATTCCATATCATTATCTTACTTTGTAGTGTATTCATAATGTTAACTAATTTCAAGAGATTTGTTTTACATATCAATGTAGGGCATGTTTATGCAGTTATTGCAAATGAAGACAATGAAGAGGGAATGGACTATTACTTGTGTCATTGTGTTTAGGCCAAAAATAAATTGGAGGCCCTAGTTATAGATGGAGAAAACATCGAATAACTTATAGGATTAGTTGTGGATACTGGAACGTGGCTTAGAAGGTACCCACATTCGAGTGTTAAACATTGGTTGTTTCAGGAATTTGACACGCATCGTAAGATTCTTCATTACTCGAACCTTGTCATGACATCCAATGTTTGTTTGACCAAATATGGGGGTAGAACTTTAAACAAGACCTTGTGGAAGGTTCGTGAGTCTGACCATGAGGCAATACTTGACACAATAAAGAGTAGAGCAGACCCAAATCGTTCGTTGGATTAATTTGTAAGTATATGCACATTGGTTCTTATTAATTTATACTTGTATGCACATTAATTTTTTTTATGCCAATGCTATCATCTTCTTTTACTTTTCCTATTTTTAAGTAACCTACTAAACATTTATTGGTGTCCCCTTGTAGAAAATGCAGATATATGAGCCATCCAAGAGAATGTCAGCCAGAAAACAAATGCAACATCCTTATTTTGATGATCTTGACAAATCTCAATCATGATTTTAAGCCATTACAAAATTGTGTGCAAAGCTTGGTGAGATAATTTCAAGTTATTCATTTGAATTTAACCTTATCATGAGTAGCTATGATGTAGACATTATAAGAGCATCTCAAGTTTCAACTTACTCTATTCATGATAGGTGTTGTGTGCAATAGGTATGTTGGAATTCCCAGTGAAGATGTATGACCAGGAGTGACTAATTTGTGAGACCTACCTACCTATCTATAAGTGCCTTCCATCTATTTTGATTTTATTTCCATTTTGGATTCTCTTTCTTTTTCTCTTTTACTTTGCGTATTTTTAAGTAAACTACTAAAAATTGATTGGTCTCTCATTGCAAAAAATTCTGATTTATGAGCCATCAAAGAGAATCTCAACCAAAAAGGCAATGCAACATCCTTATTTTGTTGATCTTGACAAATCTCAATTTTGATTTCAAGCCATTATAAAAGAGTGTGTGATGCTTAGCAAGGGAATCTCAAGTTACTCTTGATTGAAGTTAACCTCATAATGAGCACCTATAATGTAGACATTTAAAGAGAATATTGAATATATGAGTGACATTGTAAAAGATCTATGAGAACGAAGTACCTAAGGCATTGTAATGATATTTACTTGTAATGAGATTTATTCAAATACTATAATTTTGGAGTTCATGTTTGTGCAGTAGCACCTTGTTCTCTAAATTCCTTCAATGGGAAAATTTGCAAAATTTAAATTTCGAAATGTAAATAATGTGAAAAAGGTCATGTGAAGGTCATACGTAAAGTATTCAAAGTCTCAAAGAGGTCAGTAGGTGATTAGAGAAGTGATATAAAGCATGTAAGGTTGAGAAAAATAGAGATCTTTTCTATTCTTGAAGATTTACAATCAATAAAGTCTCTATTTTAGTGATTTTATGAGTTTTCTAGTTGTTCATAAACTTCTACAACCTGTACAATAGTTTAAGGCCTTGAATCTTGTTATTTAAGGTAGAATAGTGAATTAGCTTTCATTTGAATCTATTAAGGAGGGTATCCATTGAGTTTATCATTAGTTTGAACTGATTTTTCTTAACTCGATTTGTAAACCCTCAAGATTAGAGTTTTGAGAGTCTAAATAACCAATAATGACTACTCCACCGAATTTGATAGTTTAGATCAGTGGAGTAAATTATTCTTAGGATTTTTTAGGTGTTTGTGTGTTTATCTATGTAGGGGAATTCAAGAAACAAAGGTGGAGTTGTTGCTACAGGGTTTTATGATGAATTTCCAAGTGAAAAGTGTGGATCCAAGTGGTGTTTTCAGGAAAAAATTTCAAATGAATTCACAAACACATGACTGATCTAGATAGCTAATATTGAGTTACAACACATACTTCAAAATCAATAGTGATTATCTTGGAACATGTGCATCAAAAATGACCTTCTTCATTGTCCTCATTACGCTAACTAGGCCTAATTTACAAAGGAACATACCTTTAAACATTCAACAACCCCCTAAACTTGTTGGGGAAGCAATTATCATGTATCCAAACCCTCAAATCCACAATTTTTCTCAGGAGAAACTCACTCCACCATGCCAAACCACAAAACCCTTATTTTATGCAAGTATGAGGAGGGTTTATTGAAATGAATGGTTCCACACCTTACCAGAACATGCCACCACTTGAGACCTTCTTAAAATCACCTACACAAAGTCAAAATAAAATCACCCAACCTCTACATGCAATATTTTATCAAACCCTAGGGTGAAACCTCATTTTTCATGCCCTTTTCCATCAAAATCTACAAGGGCAGCAACACAAACCCCATAAAACTTATTCCCTTTCACCAAATAAGCACCCTAACATCAAAATGGGTTTCTAAATATGTATTGGGTCTATGCAAACATAAAGAGATTGAAAAAGAGAACACAATCACCCTTTACGAAACTGTACAATTCAAGGAAACATCAAATTTTTGGTAAAAATATAAAAAAATGCAAGGAAACAATAAATTTTATTGATCTTCTTCTAATTAAATGGTACATTTATTCTAGGAATCATACATTTACATTAAACATAGTCCTCTTTTGCACCCAAACATGCAGAATCACTTTGAGGTACATTCAACTGAATCGATCCCTTAAGAGTCTAAAGTGTTAAATGGCTGCAAACTTCAGCATGATGTTACTTGGATACCATGATATTTATAAACTTCTCATTTCATCCTATAGGATTGCATTGGGCCCCTCTACAAAAACCTCTCTCAGTTTTGGCTATCTCAAAATGGTTTTTCCATGGTGGCGGATTTTCACTTGATGGAAAAAGCGTCAAATGAAAGCAGTGCAAAGTTGCAAAGTGGTGCAAATTTCGTTCTGCAACTCATGTGAGCAATCAGACTATTCCAATGCATCTGAATAGGTATTTTTATGCTAGGCATGGTCCTCTTTCACACCTAAACACGTGGAATCGCTTCAAGGTACGTTCAACCGAATCGATCCCTTAAGAGTCCAAAGTGTTAAATGGCTGCAAAATTCAGCATGATGTTACTCAGATACCATGAAACTTAGAAACTTCTTGTATAATCCTATAGGATCATGTTTGGCCCCTCTACAAAAACCTCTCTCTATTTTGGCTATCTCAGAGTGGTTTTCCCATGGCGGTAGATTTTCACTTGATGAAAAAAGCGTCAAATGCAAGCAGTGCAAAGTTGCAAAGTGGTGCAATTTTCATTCTGCAACTCATGTGACCAAGACTACTATTCCAACATGTCTGAATAGATATTTTTACACTAGGTATGGTCCTCTTTCACACCCAAACACGCAGAATCACTCTAAGGTATGTTCAACCGGATCAATCCCTTAAGAGTCTAAAGTGCTAAATGGTTGCAAACTTCAACATGTTGTTACTTGAATACTATGAAACTTAGTAACTTCTCATCTAATCCTACAGGATTTCATTGGGCCCCTCTACAAAAACCTCTCTCGGTTTTGGCTATCTCAGAGTGGTTTTCCTGTGGCGGCAGATTTTCACCTAATGGAAAAAGTGTCCAATGCAAACAGTGCAAAGTTGCAAAGTGGTGCAACTTTCATTTTGCAACTCATATGACCAAGCAGACTATTCCAACATGTCTAAATAAGTATTTTTACACCAGACATGGTTCTCTTTCACACCCAAACATGCAGAATCACTTCGAGGTACGTTCAACCAGATCGATCCCTTAAGGGTCCAAAGTGCAAAATGTCTGCAAACTTCAGCATGTTATTACTCAGATACCATGATGTTTAGAAACTTTTTTTTAGATCCTACAAGATCACATTGGGCTCCTCTACAAAAACCTCTCTTGTTTTTGGCTATCTCGGAGTGGTTTTCCCGTGGCACTGGATTTTCACTTCATGGAAAAAGCATCAAATGCAAATAGTGCAAAGTTGCAAAGTGGTGCAAGTTTCATTTTGCAACTCGTGTGACCAAGTGGACTATTCCAATGCATCTGAATAGGTATTAATACACTAGGCATGGTCCTCTTTCGCACCCAAAACACAAAATCGCTCTAAGGTACGTTCAACCGGATTAATCCCTTAAGAGTCCAAAGTGCTAAATGGCTACAAACTTCAACATGTTGTTACTCGAATACCGTGAAACTTAGAAACTTCTTGTCTGATCCTATCGGATCACATTGGACCCCTCTACAAAAATCTCTCTCAATTTTGGCTATCTCGGAGTGGTTTTCCCGTGGCGGTAGATTTTCACTTGATAAAATAAATATGTGTCCAATGCAAGTAGTGCAAAGTTGCAAAGTGGTGCAACTTTCATTCTGCAACTCGTTTGACCAAGTGGACTATTCCAATGCACCTGAATAGGTATATTTATGCTATCCATGGCCCTCTTTCGCACCCAAACACGTGGAATCACTTTGAGCTACGTTCCACCGGATCGATCCCTTAAAAGTCCAAAGTGTAAAATGGCTGCAAACTTCAGCATGATGTTACTTAGATACTGTAATACTTAAAAACTTCTCATCTGATCCTATAGGATTTTGTTGATCCCCTCTACCAAAACCTCTCTCAATTTTGGCTATCTCAAAGTGGTTTTCCCGTGGTGATGGATTTTCACTTGATGGAAAAAGTGTCAAATGCAAGCAATGGAAAGTTGCAAAGTGGTGCAAATTTCATTCTACAACTTGTGTGATCAAATGGACTATTTCAACACATTTGAATAGGTATGTTTATGCTAGGCATGGTCCTCTTTCACACCCAAACATGTGGAATCACTCTAAGGTACAGTCAATCGGATCAATCTCTTAAGGGTACAAAGTGCAAAAGGGAAGCAAACTTTGATAAGCTATTACTCAGAAACTGTGACACTTACAAACTCTTTGTCTATGCCTACATGATTGTTTTGGGCCCCTTTTCAATAACTCCTCTCAGTTTTTGTCATCTTAGAGTCGTTTTCTTGTGGTGTCCAGTTTTCACTTGATGGAAAAAGTGTCAAATGGAAGCAGTGTAAAGTTGTAAAGTGGTGCAACTTTCATTTTGCAATTCGTGTGACCAAACTAACTACTCCAACGTGTTTCGATAGGTATTTTTACACTAGGTATGGTCCTCTTTTGCACCCAAACACGCGGAATTGATCTGAGTTGCATGCAACCGACTTGATCCCTTATGATGGCATGCAAAACAATAAAAAAGAGAAAAATACACACGATGGTTGAGAAGTCTGAGTATTCCACACAAAAAGTGTATGATCATTGGTGAAAATCACCTTGTTCCTCCATTTGATGAAGAAGGTCTAGTTCAGTGGTTTTAGTCATTATAATGTCAAATAAGGCCATGATAGCCCATTCTGTAATCTTTCTTTTAGTTTTGGTTAGTGTGGGGTCATTTGAGTCAATTATGTAAGTACAATAAGAAAATAGCATTGTTAAAGGCATTGGAAGATATTACTAATGCTTCCCCTGTTCAAAATTCAGAATTTAGGCCTTAAAAGCAAGGCTAGATGAGGTGAAAAGAAGAAATTGCTTGAGAATAAGTTAGAATAGGTTGGAAATAGGGTGAGGTTGTGGAGTTTGATGTGTTCAAATGGTTTGCAAGGACAAAGGAGGTCAAAAATATGTTATGGCATGATGTTTTGAATGAAAAAGAGAGGTTTTGAATGAAAAAGAGAGGTTTGAGGGAGTAAAAGTGGGTAAAGTCAAGGCGCAGCATAATTTGATGGTCAATTAATTTTGTGCAGGTAGAATGAAGAGTGTTGGAAGAGGCTTTGAGGCTGTATGATGTCTGGATATGAGGTTTTCAATAAACCCTAGTGAAATTTGAGAAAAGTGAGGGTTTAGAGGATAGTGGGGTTAGAGGGCCAATCACGCCCTAAAAATTGTGGATTCTGTGGATTTGCATACTGGTAAATGCTGCCCAATGGTGTTTTGCAATTGGAAGAGTGATTGAGAGCATGTTGCTTTGTTAAATAGACCTATTTGGGGGTCTAGGACAGCGATGAGTCCATTTCTTATTTGTATTATAAATTATAACTTGCTTTCTCCCGCTCGTCCATTTCATATACAAGAAATAATATTGCAAAAATTTGACTTATAAATCTTTCGATGTTTTTATATGGTGACGCATCAAGAACATATTGGAATCCTTTTATGAATCATTTCATGGAATACCAAATGAAAAAATGTTTTTTTCTTTTAGATAAATTTTTTTAGCATCAATCAATTAATATTCAAGAAAAACTATGAAGGACAACAATGATCAATGCTAGGGATAACCAATTAATAAGTATACACGTGAATAAGTCAAGCATGTACATGTGAATAAGGGAAGCACAAGTACTCAAAAACATATAAGCTTTGAAGTATAGACACAAATACATAGTATACACAAATTAATACAAAGTATATGCACGAATACAAGGTATACGAATGAAAACACTTAAGTCACAAACTATACATTGGAACACACATAAGTCACAAAGTATACACGTAAGTTGTAAAGTATACACTTGAATACACGTAGCTCATATCTATTGAACCATCGATTTAGAATGCAAACCATCGATAAAAAATATTTGTATTAACCAAATAGCCATGTAGGCATACATCAATATATGTCAATATAAGTATGAAATATATTTTAAAAATAGCCATATAGGCATACAATGTTAAATATTTCCAATACAAAATATGTACAAAACTACCATGTAGGCATACAACAAAGGGCTCTGGAATCAAAATTCATTGCTCTCGATGCTCTGGAAATAAATTATTTCCCTTTGCTTGTCGATCGAATGGTGATAGGTCTGTCACTCATTTGTGTTGCGCTCAAGGAGTGCTCTTGTTGCTCCTCCTAGTGATTAGTTCATTGTGAAGTTGTAACTGTTACAATAAGAAGTAAAGACATGAATATATAGAAATTACATTATAAATAATGATATATTTGATAAAATAATCACTTACCACCATCTCATGATCTCTCTCAACAAGGGAAATATTCACACGCCCATGCTCAGGCAAGGGCAAGCCTTGTATAAGTCATCCAAATAAACATTAAACCACGAATCAATAATGGTTTGATTTTTCACTAACTAACATCTATAACAACGAATGTAAATTGAAATTTACTATTTCATCATACCTCCCCTATCAAATCCATTGAGGATTGTATAGTAGATGAAACACCGATCTACATTTCCCTCATCACATTCAGTGATGTTTCATCTTGCAACATCTGAAAATAAAACAACAAATTATTCAACGTAATAGATGATGTGCATATAAACTACAAAAATCTATTAAGTACAATTCATTAGTTAAACCTTTATTCTATTACCTCTATGCAGGTTTGAGTAAATCCACTAGCACTAGGAGGTGTTCCCTCGAAACCTCCAATATTAGCTTGTTCAACATCCAAAATCACATATTAAAATACCATTTGTAAAACAATGTTGTTAACATGTAATAAATTTATAATTGTTTAATACTAGTTACATATCCCAGCGATAGGTGTACTGCATAAATAAGTAGGTGGAGGGTCATTGTATCCAGTCTCAACGATGTGACCCTATAATTTTATTAAAATCATAAAACATTTTTAGTTAATCTTGCATTTCAAAATCAAAATTTAATAAATTAAATTCAATGAACATGCTAACTTTTACCTGACTATCAATGTCATAAGCCTCATGCAAAATGTCAGTTGCCCTCTCCATCTCCATAGCTACAGATGAACCCTGTGTAGCAGCCTCCTGAGTGTCAGTAGGGTCATATGAACTAGTTGCCCTGCAAGATTGACACACATGGGTTCGACGGCCACCACTCAAAGACTCCCCTGGATGGTGTTGTAGAATAGGGCTATTATGATGGATGACACTCTGGTTCAAAGTGTTGATCACCTAAAATGTCTCTATGTTGGCACTCTCCTTCACGATGGAAGGCGTAACAACATGCTCACGAGGCGGCCTAGTGAGAGCTCGTCTCTCTTGCCACGTAGGATCCGGTTGTGCACTGGGTCTATTCTGAGCTGACCCCCCACCTCTCCCTTGGAAGTCCCTCATATCAAAATAATTTAGGATTTTGTTCAATATAAACTCATTGTATAGTTTCCTAAGGAAATATTATGGGACTTCACAATTGTTGCATGATGGGTAATCAAATACCATGTACCACCTATCATAAAAATGCTTCCTAGTTTGTTGGTGGCGGCACCAATGAATAGGAAACCTCTTTGCATTGAGGGTAAGATTTTCATTTGTGCGTGGGTCAATGAATAATGAGCAAAAATCACCTTTTGTAATTTTTAAATCCTTTACATATTTATATGATAGTTTATTCGCACAATAAGCCATAGCCGCCTACTTCCTATCTTGCCATCCAGTTATTTGTTTGCTAATTGAATCTACATTTTTTAACATATCTTTCAATGAAATTGCTAGGGTCATTCTTTTTGCGATTGAACCATCTGGATCACTCAACCTACTGATTAAATCCTTAATTTTCTTTTTGTTCTTCTCAATTTCACTCATTAAATTTTGTTAAGTGCCAGGAGGGGGTTGAGTGATTGGTGGAGGAGGTTATTGTTGTGGTTTATTTTGTTCTTCAAGATTTTGTTCTTCAGGATTTGGTTGCTCTTCTTGTTGAGGATTTTGAGGGTTTGCAGGTTGATTTGCATCTCCTAAAAATTTAAAAAAATATATATCAAATATAATATAAAACTAACAAATTCAACCTAAAAAATAACAAATTCAAAACAAAAAGCAAAAAATCCTTACCTCTCACACCTCCTCGTCGTTGTGGTGCCATCATTGTGAAGAAATAGTAACTGTTGGTGAATATTTTTGCACAATTCCTCCTCCTAGAACGCGAGCACAAAAAATGGGGGTTTTGGCCGTAGGCACAACAAAAAAATAGTCGAAGTGCAGAATGAAGAGTTTCACTTTTTTTTTGCTTTTAAAATGTCATAACGCAAGTGTGTTATAACGTGCTCATATTATGAATTTTCAAAACTTTTTTTTGAAAGTGGCCACAAATTGGCTACCCATTTCCATGCACCGACCCCATTATCTACTATGGAAAATTTCAAACTCTTGGTTGATTCTTTCAAGGTATATGGACCTCTGGACTAAAAGGACAAGATAAAAGTGAATCAAAAAAAAAGCTTGTAGAAAAAAAACTAGTGGATATCACAAGGAAGTGTGCAAGTGCACATCAAAAATTTATAAAAATTTTGAAGGATGCTCAAACCTATGAGGAAGAAGCACAAAACTTACTTTCATATTGCTTGAAATGGAAAAATATCACATAAAGAATAAAGGATTCCATGAGTTCAATTGAAACACAAATAATTTGTGTAGCATATACTTATGATTCAATGAAAGACAAAGATAATCAGACCTATACTGGCATTATGTAGCTACATGAGAACTTCTTTGCACTATAGAATCAGAGAGAAGAGACAATCAGAGAGCATGTGAAGTTAACGGAACTAGTGAATATAAAACATGTACCTATCTTGAGTGCCCAAATCCTAGTGTTAATAAACTCTCAAAGATAAATCTTAACCCTAGTACTTTAGAAGAACGAGAAAAAACTCTAATGGAGCTTGAATTATAGTACAAGACACTTGCAAAAGCAAAAAGGCTTTGGAAAGAAGGCAGATCTACTTGGCAAGACATTTTGCAAAAGCTCAAAGGTTCAACATCCTCAGGTTGACAAATTTTTCACTCCTATGCATTTTTCTAAGTTTTGAGAATCCCTTATTGCATAAAAGTTCCTTTTTGGTCAATTCTCTGATGGGGAGTCAACACATATATCGAAGAGGGAGTATACTATGTTTTTGCACACCCTTTGTCATTGATGTCAAAGGGGTAGAGATAAATGGATGAAAAACATTTTTGTCAAAACATTTTGAGATAGGAACTTGGGAATACTTTGAGAGATATTGAGAAAATATTATTGTATTGAGAAAATATTTTTGGGAGAGATATGTGTAAGGGGGAGACAAGCTTTCAAAAATAGTTTTTCTATGCATGTTGCCATCAATGAAAAAGCGAAAGATTGTTAGAAGTTGGAAGCCTATCATTGATGATGTACTTTGGAAACATGAGCATGAAGTGTATATATATTGCCTGATCCAATGTTGGCATTGATGTCAACATTGTACAACATTGATTCAAAAATTTTATGATCATCCTAGCATAGTGTGGAAGTATTTTCGATGACATATGTATAGTGCAAGTTGGTCCAAAAAGTATGGTTATCAGGAAATTGGCTAAGTATTTCTTTAGACAGCTTTTTGGCCTAGTGCGTCAATTTTTGGGTCCACACTCCACTACAAGTTGGTATAACCTTCTACGATTCTAACCACAATTTTGATTTCATCAGTTGTAGCTATATTCAAGATTTTGTGACATTTTGTGAAGTTTCTCGAAAGATATTCAAATGACAATGTTAAACCTTGTATATTGTAGTTACTTTTTGTACAATGTTGTTGATATTTTGTCCTTGATGTCAAACTTGGAATTATGGCACTTTGATATTGACTCTTTGGTCTTGGCATTTCATTGGTTTTGCTATGGCATTTTTGCATTGACATTATGATACTTGATTCAGGCTCAGCTTACTCTTGGTCTATTCTTGTTCTGGAATTCAGTACTTTGGTTATGGATAGCTTTATGGAGTTGGTTTACATTCAGATTTATTGTATCTTGTGGTACTGATGTTTGGAGCTTCATGTGCAGACAGTAGTTTCACTTGGTTCTATGGTGAATTTAGTTTTGACATGGCATATACAGGTTATGACATTGCAGTGGTAATTGTTTGAGTTTATTTTGACACTACAGGTGTATACATTCTTGTTCATTTGCAAAAGTCTATGATTCAGTATTTGTGCAGTCTCGAGTTTCATTGATATGCATATTGGTCATTACATTTAGGTGGCATCATTTATAATGATATTGGGACATTCATAGCATGGTAAGTGCATTCATTTTGCACTCAAGATGACTATAGTGTTTAGTAATGATTATTGGGCTTTTTATATTTAACATGGCTTTTACTCTTTGGCATCGGGTATTTCACATTGAAATATAATGTGTTGTTTTATTGTTTCGGGCCTTGTATGGTTAACATGGAAACGACAATGTATTGAACCTCACATAGCAAGGTATCAGGCTTTATCACATGGAAAAGACTTTGAATATTTTACTCTTTGGCATCGGGTATTTCACATTGAAATATAATGTGTTGTTTTATTGTTTCGGGCCTTTTATGGTTAACATGGAAATGACAATGTATTGAACCTCACATAGCAAGGTATCAAGCTTTATCACATGGAAAAAACTTTGAATAAAGTCATATATGAATAGGGCACCTTAATTTCACAAAGCATAAAATATAACCCTATCGGGTTCCCTAAGTCTTCATCAAGGGGTTATTGTGATTCTAACTTGGAATAAAATTACAAAGAATACTTTGTTGACAGGAAGTTTGTGAAAATAATTAAAAGTCAATTTGAAGTGACAAGGCATCGACATGTTTGAAAAAGTTGGAAATTACATGGTAATAATGTGAATTATTGTGTCGGCATTATGGGGCTTTGACAACAAATTTTCTAAATGTGAATAATGATGTCTTTTGATTTAAGTCCTTTCGGACTTTAAGCTTTATCAATTTGTGGAAAAGGCATCGAAAGCCTTTGTTTCAAATAGAAGTGAAGGATTTTAGGGCAAGCACTTTTTTGATCATTCATTTTTGCTAAGGGTGGAAACCCTAGCTTCAGCCACCGCCATGAGAATGCTCCCTTCTCCTCTTTGAATCTACTCTCTACTCATTATGAGAGCTCGGCCTACATATGTGTTTTTCTTGTTCTCTGAGCTTGGAATGTTGTGGTTGGTATCTTGGTCTGTCATTGCCCATTTGGTGAGGGCTCGAGCTGAAAAAAGATTTGTTGTTGTCTCCTTCATCTAGGCTGGTAAATACCTTATGACAGATTATCATGCACTCTCTCTCAGTTTTACTCATCGATTTAGGTATTCTTTCCTTTGTTTGAAGAAATTTTATAAATGGGCAAGTTACTGGTTCTTTTGCATGTTTCAGAAAAGGAATAAATGGATTTATTGTCTATCCCTGTCAGTATAGCATGATTTGATTTCGGTTATACTTTTTCACATAGTGGGTATTCTAAAAAAGTTGTTACTTTGAGTTTTAGGAGCATGATGATCTGGGTTCGGTTACGCATCTTTCACGGGCCTTTGCAGTAATTACTATTTTAGTTCCATCAAAATGAGAAATTGTAAATGATGGGAAAATTTGCTTTGGTAATTTCTTTATTATTTCCACATGTCACTATTTATGTGGTTTCTTTTGAAATCAGATCTGAGAGGGTATTGTGTTTGGTAAATGCACTTCGAAAAAGGCAGATAAGCATTATTTCGTGCATACGTTATTATTCTTATATTCCTAGAACATATGTTTTTTACAGGTGCAGATTTTGATGTTTCTGGGTTCTGAGAACAAAATCATTACTATATTTTATTTTATGTAAAAACCCTTGAGTGTAGATTCAAGAAGAAAAATGCAGTTTCACCTCACAACCTGTCAAGGGTTCTAAGATATTTTCTTAAAATGCATTTCCTGTTAATCTCTTCTACATTGATAGATGAAATCATCATATTATGCATTCTTCAATGTACTTTTGGGAATCTTGCATTGTAACTAACAAAGTATTTGTCTTATCTATATACCTTCGTTGAAAGTTGAAAAAAATAGGAATATTCATATAAAGGGATTGATCACCGTTTTAGAGGTTCAGTTGTTGAGAGAGATGAGATAACTTTTGTAATAAAATCTAAAAAGAGAATTCAGATATATGTACAGTGTTTCATCACTGTGAGATGTGGATGTTATTGTTGAGACTATAACTTGTTGTTGTATCAAAAAGAAAAAGTTGAAAAAGCTGAAAAAGCTCTGTAATACAAATAGATAATATGATGCAGAGCAAATGTTTTTACTTAGTTTATTTAATATTTTAAGAATTCATTTTTTTAATCTTTAGGGTATTAGATAGATTAAGGGTGTGGGTTTCTATGAGCTTATCTGGAAAACAAAGAGATCCTATGTGTTATTGTAATTCTGTAAACTAAAAGGGGTTGGTGCTCCTTGAAATTGGTGTTTCAAAATAAGTGGTTGGTGCTCCTTGAGATTGGTGTCTCTAAATGAGGGGTTGGTGCTCCTTGAGTTGGTACTTAGAAATTAGCCTATAAGGCATTGTAAGCAGTGGTTTTTGAAATTAAGCTAGTAAGGCAGTTTAGGAGTGGTTTCTCTACCCCAAGAGGGTTTTCCATGGCAAATTCTTTGTCTTATGGTCTCAATGGCTCTTATGTGATAATACTTCATGACTATGATTTTTTTATGAGTAGTTGTCCTTATCAGTCTGAGCTTGGTTGAATTTTAGTCTCTTCATCGCTGCAAATGTTCATATCAAAATGTTTTGCATAAGTGTTATATTATTGTTAAAGATTCAGATTCAAAAGAAAGCTTAAATGTATTCATTTGTTTCGGAGCTCAAGAATTGTTTTGTTGAACTAAATCCCTTTTTTGTTTCATTCTTATCATATGTCATTCCATTGCATAGTTGGTTCTAAGTCTGCATTGAAATTTGGTAATCCTAAAGTGTTTAAACAATGTCAGTCATCTCTTTTGCAATTGCAAGATAACTCTCACAAGGATTTTTGGGATAAGTTGTCAAAATGAACAATGCTAATGTTGTCATAAATGCTCTCAATGCAATCAGTCAGCTCTGTTGTCAATAGAAAGGATATCAGGTTTGAAAGTCTCGATTAAAGTTTAAAAAAATTTAGACACTGATTTACCCCCCCCCCTCTCAGTGTCTGTCCATACTCCAACAAATGCATCAATATGTGAGATTCCACATTTCTTTGCAGATAATTTTTTTGTGATGAAAAAGATAAGTTGACGGAAGTCGTTTGAATGGGATTTCAAAGGAATATCGAGCTTTGAGGTCGCACGTTTGGTGAATTGCATGTACACTTGAAGATCTTGTGTTTAGGTCTATTTTTGGGCTGACCTAACATGTTTGATGCTTTGTAGAGAACAAGCAAGTAACTTTATCTTATATGCGAGATTTATGTTATGTCCATGTTGACCTATCTTGATGTAAATTGAATTTTGAATTTAGACACTAAGTGTGGATAAAATGTTTTGAGGATGACATGCTTAATTTTGTGTGTTACTTCCAATTAGGCCAACCTAATTGAAGTTACACCTGATGTGGATATATATAGGAGATTACCATAAAAAAAAAATTAGGATAAGAGTGTGTGGTGTATGATGTGGAGATGGAAAATCAGATTGTATGTGAGTATTGAATAGATATATGGCATGTATGGTGTTTCACCTGTATGTGTGTGATGCAAATTATGAGTAGCACAGAGTATTGATTCAAATTAGTGCAGAGATCATTTTATACTTCATTGGAACTATAATCCAGTATATGATGTATGTAATTATATCAGTTCAAATAGGCAGTATTGTCAACCCTTCTTTGTTCTTTCTTTGTGGGTTGTGAGCCTTTTTCTAGATAGTGCACGTCCTAACCTAGCAGTGAGCCTTTTTTTAATACCTTATATCTGGATATAATATATCATGAGCTAACCCTCACCATGGTTTTTCCCTTTTTGGGTTTTCCACATAATAATACCGGTGTTCATGTGCATGTGATTTTGTGGTTTCCTTCATGTTATCTTTCATCATTAAAGTGATATTTATTATGATAATTAGATGGCTTATGTTTAATTGGTTTAAAGGAATATTGATTCACCTCTCAGATTCTAGGTGTTCAACATTTACATCATCATAGTTGTTGTGGAGGTGAAAACACCAAAATAGGGTTTGACTTAGGCAAGCCCCTATACCATACAACCCTTTTCCTCCTCTCTTGTGTGCATTTTATAGATCTAAAGAAAATTTGGGAGATTGAAGAACTAATTTCTCAATCAAGCATTCAAGTATCATATGCCAACAAATTGGGGAAAGTGAAATTAATTAGCGATAAATGATGTTCCAACACTAAGTCCAAAAAGGAAGATCCTACAAACAGGGACCAAGTGAGATCTAAATCTTGATTCTGAAGGTCTACATTTTCAGTTTTAGGGATCTAGTGCCCCTATCCATCTAACTCAAGCTCATATTTCTATGTCAAGTTCCTCTATGTCTTCACTCTATTGCTTTGTGCTTCATTTTTGTCTTTCTATTATGTGCTTTCCTTAAATCATAATAGGTCATTGTAGTTGAATAATTAACCTAGATCTACATTTATATTTTCTAACTCAATCAATTAGATATCAATCAATCAATTCTCCAAATAAAAGAACTAAAACTTTGATCTACCATTCTATATCTTACATTGAAGCTAATAGCCAAGTGGGTGTTTGTGATCTTTTTTTATTCCTTCCATTGTGATAAAGGAGGAAGGTATGATTTAAACCCTACATCGCGTTTCCCTACATCACAGTGTGAAATATAGCAATATTTTTTACCCAAATCTTAAAGCATTGTGTAAATGGAAATCAACAGCTTTTATTTCTCGAATCAAAAGATAGCCTAGTTATATTTTACTACTGCAAAGAGACCTTAGAACATGTTTTATCTCATGAGATTCCAATCCCCTAATATTCCAACTTATATAGTTTAAAATCATCTTTGAGGGGGGTTGAGGATTCCTTTGACTATAGATCCTATCATAGCATGTAGGCATTCCTTCTCCTTTTCCTTTCTTCCCAAGCTTCAGTGAGATGTTACTTCTACTCACCTCTTTCCTATTATTTTTTCTTCATCCTTAAGGACTTTTTTTCTCTTCTCTAATTAGCTCTACCCTATTTTCCTAAAACAGAGCGTTATAGCAATTTATCTCTCTATTCTCTTTTTTATAAACATAATCATAAGTAATCACATATGGATCTATAGAGTTTGAAATCTTTGGAGTGGTTGAGGCTCTTTCAACCTTCTTTCTATTGTTCTTGTCCTTGAGCTTGTCCAACACAATCTCTTGTACATTCTTTTTATGATACACATTTGCATTTTCCTTTACAGGAACAATAGTATCAATTTCTTTATTTATATTTCCTTCTTTATCCAATTCATCTGAAACTGATTTTTCATTAATATGGTCAGAATCCATCTTATTCACTTGAATCTTATCCTCACTTTGCACATTGTTCTCAGAAAAAGATTGTGGTAGATGGAGGGCCTCATTTTTAGTTAGATCATAGTTCACACCTCATTTGTCTCTTTCATTAAATAGACTTTTAATATTCTTTAAATTAAATAACTATTATAACTTCTCCAATGACTTTTAAAATTCTCTTTACCGATCATGACTTATCCAATGACTTTTAATATACTTTAAAGTAAATAACTGTTTTTTAAATGTCAAATAGATTAATACACTTGATTGCTCTTTACCTATATACCAGATTCATGACTGAATAAAATAATAAAATAATAAACGAATTGGTATATGCCCTCCCTTGAATGGAGAGGTGGTGGTTCAAGTCTTTTAACTTTTCACCTCAAGATTCACTCTGGTGCAGTGGGACAGATCGTGGCAATCCATAAGCGGAAGAGTCAAGTAAGGGTGATTCCGGCATGAATTATATAATATGATGGTTGAGTGTTTTTCAAGATACTCTCAAAGAGGAAAACATCATGGAAGCTCTCAACAAAAAGAGAAAACTAGTAACTATTCCGCATACATACCCGAATAAGATAAACTAAGGATATGTAGACAAAACAATGGATGAGCGGCCTTCAAGGGCACGAAACGTTTGTACCCCACAATGCATATCATTAGCCTTCTGTGGGATATCATGAGCTACATCAGAATTGGAATAGTACTAGTATAGCGCGCTGGCCTATATAAGTATAATTTCTTCACCACCTTTCTTCACATTTTAGACAAACATGGAAATTTCCAGACGAAGTATACTTGTCATAGTCATTCTGTTAATGTGGGTACAGCCCATTCTGCCCCTCCAAGCAGATGGAGATGATGTTCATGTAATTATATGATATCCATTTTCTTCTAAATTCTAAAGTCTGTCCATCTACAAATGTATCAAGTTACTCAAACCATCTGAATTTATTTGTATGCTGCCTGATGATACTTATTTGGATATATTTGTGTGCAGGTATACATAGCATACATGGGAGGAAATAAATTTGAACAGCCCCATCTCAATAGTGAAATTCATTACCAGATTCTGACATCTGTTCTTGGAAGGTGAAAATTTCCTCCTTTACATGGTAAATCAATGCCTTAATTTGGAATATTATAACTAATGATGTGATCCAACAGCCACAATGCTGCTGCATTGGCCATGATTTACAGCTACAACAGTAGCTTCTCTGGATTTGCAGCAAAACTGAATGCAGCCCAGGCCAAGACAATATCAAGTATTTCTCCTCTTGCTTGAGTTATGCACAAGTACAGGTTTAGGAGTTATTTATAAAATGTTTACTACACATAAACACCTCTCACCCTGATGTGATTTAGCTCTTATATCTGTGAAATTTCTTCAGAAACATGTTTCTAATGATTGGAATTGGGATAGCTATGCAAGGTGTTGTGTCCGTTTTCAAAAGTAGGGTATTGAAGCTACAGACAACACACAGCTGGGACTTCATGGGACTGCGTTTGGATGGTGTAACAAGGATGCCTATACAGCAAACACACCACGGAGAAGAAGGCCTAGTTATCGGTATCATAGACTCAGGTTAGAATTGTACCCAAAAAAAAATCATTTATAAATGAACAAAGTAGAGTAGAACATATAACATAGAATGTAAATAAAATACATGTTTTAGTATAATGCCCATTTAAATATTCATTCATTAATTAAAAACATGCAAAAAGACAGCAGAATGAATACTTTATAAGATTAAATACTAATAAAATTTGAATTTAAATTTAGGCTTAGGTATCAAATACTCCGTTTATTCATCATTTTAATTTCACCACAAAACAATGGTGTTTTATATCATACTGAAGAGAATTATGAGTTTTAAAAGTTTTTTCTAATTAAATAATTATATTATTTTTTAAAAATCGGTAGTTTGATTATGGGTAAGTTTAGTAACTATAAATTGATAAAAGTTTAAGGTATATGATTTTTTTTAAAGTTATTTGTAGGTATTTGGCCAGAATCAGAAAGCTTCAAATACGGCACACTTCCCCCACCTCTTAGTACTTGGAAAGGTGTGTGTGAGGAAGGGGAGAAATTTAAGAAATCCACATGCAATAGAAAGCTAGTGGGTGCACGGTGGTATATCAAAGGCTACGAAGAAGCTAAGGGACCTCTAAATACTACAGAAGTTCCAGAATACCGATCAGCTAGAGATCACAATGGCCATGGAACACACACTGCCTCTATAGTAGGTGGAAGTCAAGTAAGAAATGCAAGCTTTATGGGTTTAGGAAGAGGAATTGTCAGAGGAGGTGCCTCTCGAGCGAGGATTGCAATGTATAAGGTTTGTTGGGTAGATGGTGACTGTAGTGAAGCAGATATCCTTGCTGCTTTCCATGATGCCATCAGTGATGGAGTGAATGTGCTATCTATTTCCTTGGGCTCAGGAATACCTTTGCCTGAATATTTTTCTTCAAGTTTAGATATAGGCTCCTTCCATGCAATGGAAAAGGGTATTCCTACTGTGCTTTCAGCAGGGAATGATGGCCCTGACCCTGCTTCTGTTACAAATACAAATCCCTGGGGCATGTCTGTAGCAGCAAGCACTATGGACCGTAGCTTTCCTACAAGCTTAATGCTTGGCAATAACATGACTATCAAGGTATCTACCATGCTTTTCAATTCTTAATATTTTTTTTGGACATATAATGTTATAGAATGTAAGCATTTGGATTCAAATGTGTCTGTTTTTTTTTTTTTTCCTCTTCCTAATGATAGTGATATGTCAAGAAAAATAGAATCCAAAAAACTTACATTTTATAGCTTCATAGAATGTGGAAAACTCACATCAACTACCATATAATATCTTATAAAATTAAAATTATTATTTTTCAAATAATTATCAATTTATTGATGAGAATGCATTGTTCTTTAACATTGTTCATAAAGAAAGCAATTCTTTCTTCTACATTTTTTATCTTTATAATTAAAAAATATTTTAAATCTATACCATTTTAATATCAAATTATAAAAATTAAAAAATTATTCTATAATATATTAACTTACTTTTAACTTTATTTCTAATATTATTATATAAATAATTTTTTAACTTGAATTTACTTTATTTTAAACATTATAATATAAATAATGGTGTTGCAATAAATTATTTAAAGTTCAAAAAATTAACTATAATGTATATATTATTTAAAAAATAGTGTTATAATTGAAAATAATTACATTCCTAAAAGTCATAGGGAATTATTTCTAAAATTCATTCATTCTTTTTTTTCATAAATAATTACTAATGATTATGATTTTGAAATAGAATAATATGAAAGATTGACAAAATTGACTTTGTCAACATAAATAATTACTAATGATTATGATTTTGAAATAGAATAATAAGAAAGATTGACAAAATTGACTTTCTCAACATAAATAATTTTGAAGTTAAAATTTCATTTTCACTATTTAAAATTTTGCCATTCAATATTTACCATTAAACTATATCAAATTGTTTGACCTTGTTGGAATGAAGTTTCAATGATTTCTTAGACTATATCAAACTGTTTAGCTTGGTTGGGATGAGCTTTCAATTATTTTATTTTAGTAGTAGCATAGTAACACTTTCAATAATATAATGACACCTTCAGATAAAAACAATATAAATCAAAAACAATTTTTCAATTATTTTATTTTAGTACTACAACAACTCAGATCGTAGAATTTTTTAAATTATTTTATATCTTAATTTCTCATCTTGGATTTGTGTTGTAAGGGAGAGGGAGTAAATACCCAAGTATCAAACAGCACACTCATATCACTGGTAGATGGAGCCTCAGTCTCAAGGACAGGGTATGTAGATCTGAACGCAAAGATCAACACCCATTCTTATGTTAGTTGCATAATTAACTAATAACATTTTGCACATGCATGTACAGAACGTGTTCTTTTGGATCTCTGAGACCAAGATATGTTCAAAAGAAAATAGTGCTATGCTTTGGAACTCATGGGAGCGACAGCAGCTTTATTGCAGCTATAAGTGTGTACCTAGCAGGAGGGGCTGCATTAATATTCTCCGAAGTGCCCACCAAAGTGGTGCCACAGGTCTTATTTATACCTGTGGTGTACATAGATCTGGAGCAAGGGGCGAAGATCCTTTCATATTACAAGTCATCTCAGTGAGTTGAAATCAATTCAGATATGAATAGAGAGTATTTCATAAGAGATTACTGTTTATAAAACATAATTTTATTTTGTATTTGGAGCAGGTTCCCTGTTGTTCGAGTGAGTCCAAGTAGAAGTGTTGTGGGACTTCAACCTGCGCCTGTTGTAGCCTACTTCTCCTCAAGGGGGCCTAGCACACTATCCCCAGACATATTGAAGGTATGTGACAAATTGCATGTCTAAATGAATATTAAGATTATATGTTCTCAACGGGTTCAGGTAAATTTATCGTCAATAATTTATAGTCAGTAATTCACTGTCAACAATTCAATGTCAGCAATTCATCGTTTCTTTTTTGGGTGCTTTTAACCACTTAAATATTGAAAAACGTATACGTGATGAATATACCACAGTGATGAATTGCTGGAGGTGATTTGTATATGCAATGAATACGTCACGATGATGAATTGTTGATGGTGAACTATTGACGTTGAATTACTGATAATGAATTTTCCTAAAACTGTTCTCCACATATTTGATAATCTTGCCTAATTAAAGAGTTATGAATAGAGAAATTATTTACAACCTTACAACCTATAATTTGCAATTGTGCAGCCTGACATAACAGCTCCAGGTGTGAACATTCTGGCAGCATGGCCTCCAGGACTTCCACCTTCACAAATAGAAGTGGACACACGCTCTGTAGACTTCAATTTCCTGTCAGGGACATCCATGTCATGCCCTCATGTCTCTGGTATTGTTGCTCTTCTCAAGGCAATTCATCCAGAATGGAGTCCTGCGGCCATCAGATCTGCCATCATGACCACTGGTACACTACATTATCCTTTCATTCTATTATGTTTGTTGAAAGGTTAATATAATTTAATATATCATCCTAATAGAAAGATATTAAAATGGAAATGACTCTTTTCTTGACTTTCCCTCTTCTCTTCTTTAGCTTTAAAAATCCCAAAGAAAAAACTGTCACTTAGGAAAATCATTACTCAATGAAGATATTATCATATACCATTATACTGCATGCGGTAATCCTGATAGGCATTATCTAAATCCTGTTATTTGCAGCATATGTCAGAGATACATCTTTTGACTTGATTAAAGCTGGAGGATCTGGAAAACCAGCAAACCCATTTGATTTTGGTTCAGGGCATGTAAATCCCGTACAAGCGATGAATCCAGGACTGGTATATGATGCTGGTCCAGCAGATTATGTAATGTTTCTCTGCAGTCTTGGCTACACTAAAAAACAGATCCGAACCATTGTTTCTTCAGCTGAATTGAATACCACCTGCCCTGAAAAAGGCTCTTCTGCCAGTGATCTGAATTATCCTTCCATTACTGTGTCGAATCTGGAATCCACAACTACAATCAAGAGGACTGTAACCAACGTTAGCCCAAATGACAATTGTGTATATATAGCAATGGTCTCGTGCCCGCCTGGTGTGGAAGTGATTGTGAAGCCTAATATTCTGGTTTTCACGCCTCATATAAGAAATGCCTCTTTTTCAGTAACTCTGAAACCTGTGAAGCACTCTGACGGGGTCTATAATTTTGGAACACTCATATGGACTAGTACTGATCATCGTGTGCAAAGCCCCATTGTTGTTCGTGTGAACAACATAAATGAGAAGTTCGGGAAAGCTAAGCAACCCACCCAATCTAAACCAGAAGATGATTGCAAATTACTACACTGCGAACAAACTTATCTCGAATCTAAAGTCTATGATGGTGCCAGTGCAGTATTTAAATGATGTTCTCCATCTTCTTCAGACCACAAGGCGCTATCATACATGTAACTCTATACATAGATCCACAGAATATCTTCGGACAATATCTACTCTAATTTTTCTTTTCCTCACAATTAGTCTACCTAGCTTATTATCGGGCAATGTCTACTCCATAAGTTTTGGTCTGATCAAAAGAAAATCCTTCGAAGTTGTAATTCTTTCACAGTTGTGGTTGTTTGGATTCATGAAACACAATTAGACGCGGTTTTTATGGTAAATACAGGGTGGTCGGCTTTTTGCTTTTTCCTTCAAATAATAACATATAATTGGTGCACATTAGTTCAATTATGTTTTCTTATTAAAAAAATTGTATAATATAAAAAATGGCTATTCAACATTATTATTTTTTTAAATAAAACTTAAAAAATTATAAAGTTAGACAGACGAGCTTTAAGTATAATAATAAAAATTTAGCAAGAGGACATTTGAATTAGTTTTTGTTAAAAGTTGATAGGTAGCTCTAAAGAGTTGGGGATCTTTGTAATATTTTTCCTATATAGGAGAGAGCTACCACACAAGTGAATCTAGAGATATTGATGGTATATTCATTCATTATCACAAAATTAAAGAATGCAAGAAGAGATACAACATATTTGCTAAGAATAGACAAAGTGAAGAAAGAAATCTCAGGACACATGTAATAAGACTCATAAACAAAAAATAGGAAAATAACCTCCTTATAAAAACTCCCTAATAAATTTATGATAATGTGTGAATATAACTTCACACCAACACTCCCTCTTTGCCTCTCGCCCAACCATTAAATGTAACATAAAGAGGCTATACACACAAGTCAAAATAGAAAATGGGTCTTGACAACAAGGTTTGTTCAAGTACCTATTTACAAACATCTCTTGTAATAGAAATAAATGAGAAAAATTATGTGAGAAGAAACTCCTCTCCAAAAGAGAAAATAATGAATATGTACAAGTGATGGATCGCAAACAATTCATTTCATCAAAATTATATAATGAATTAAACCTATAGACAAGAGTGAATGAAAGAGATGTTATGTTCCCTTTGAAAAGAAGTAGCTCCAATGTCAATGGTGAACGCTTGAAGATAGAAAAGAATTCAATGCCTACAAACAACATTCCTCCCCTTGGGAAGAAATAGATCTATTGATGAATGTAGAAGCCATCCCATAATCTATATGAATAGGGAAAAAATCCAAATAGGTACCTCTAAATGCAACTTTGGTGTCCTCATGCTAGAAAAAGATGACTCCTCTGAAATAGGAAAGCGGAAATAGAAGGGGGGGAATATAAATTGCTTATAACATGGAAGATGAAGTGATGACATTGGTGCCATCAAAAAAGTAATGTGAATCCTCTAATGAATCCTTTAAACCAAAAATGTGAGACTCCACAAAAAATGATGAAATGTCTAATTAGTAGGAACCTGAATGAGGTGGAATCAGAAAATTAAAATTGACCGACTACAAGGAAACAATGAAAGACATCAAAGAAGAAAAATTGGACTCTGAAGTAGCAGCAAGTGATGGAAATTTGATCTTGATAGGAGGAAAAAAAAAAAATATTTATATCATCAAAACATTCAAGACATTTAGAATATTCAAGTTCCTCTAAAATGCCTTCATCAAAAGGTGTATTTCTTTCATCATTAATGGGTGCGAGACAATCCATAACAAGCTCATCTAGGAATGGTGACATGTGCAACAACCTCCCAAATCTTGGTTCAAAGTGTACATAGACACTCAAGCTCCAAAATAGCATACAGTATCTCAATCAACAATATAATAAATCAATCTTATGATATGATCAATATTATTTTCCCAAGTTGAATTCCTCCTAGGTGTATCTAGTTCAAGTATGAGTTCATAAAGAAAAGGAAAAATATTAGATTACCTAGAATGTGTTAGGATGCCCTTTCACCAAAATTCATAATTATCCTTGTTCAAAATTACCACAGAAGGATGAGTAGAAAAAATCATGATACTTTTTTCAAAAACTAAATCAAAGAACAATTATCTCAATACACATCAATAAGTTGAAATGAATTCTATTCAAAAATAAATAAAACTTCTCCATTTGCCAAAATATCCAAGATATCAATCAAAATGCAAATAACTAACAAATTAAATAAAATACAATTGGGTTTGAATCTAAAAAATTACATGGATGGTTGAGAAGAGCTCATCAAATACCTTTATAGCATTTAAATAGATATTTTGGGTGAAATTTATGAGCATATGGGCTAAAAAGGAAATTTAGACTTCAATCAATAATAAAACAAACCAACAACAAAATCAAGGAAAAATTATCAATATTTCTATGAAGATCTTAGAACTAACTTCATGATGCCTATAAGAAATTTAAAATATGATATCCTCGTGATTATCTATGGCTCCCAAAAGTAAACTACCTCCTTATGCATGAAAAAAGAGGGGCTAAAAAATACTATAAATAACTTGAAAACATTGTTCAAAACCTAAAAACATTGTTTACAACCTAAAAGAGTATTCAAAATTGAAAAAATATTATTCACAACTAGAATCATTGTTCACAATTAAAGGCACTATTCGCATTAGAAACAATGTTCATTCTAGAAACATTATTCATTGTACTAGAAATACTATTCATAGGGTCATACAACCTCCAAAAAATTACCCCAAAAGTTCCTAAGTCCAAATCTAATGTGATTTATATGGATCAATGGGTTTTGACATGTTTTGAGCATGATGGTGTGGTTGTTTTTACACTAGAGGATGCACTATATGAAACCTCATGGGAAAACCTTCAAAATAAGAGAATAAAATTACAAATATGAAGCTTTGAAACCATGTTAGAGATTATACATAGCTTTATAAGAGCTAGGGATATCTACAATAATTTATTTACATAGGAGAGAGTTGCTACATAAGAGAAATACCAAAGAAATTGATATATATTATTTGAAATGTGTGCATTCATTTATTATCACAAAATAAAAATTACAAGAAGATATACAACCAAATTTTTCAAGAATAAACAAAGTAAGAAAATAAATCTCATGACACATATCTCAAGATTCATAAACTAGAAATAAGAAAATAACTTCCTTATAAACTTATGATAATATGTGAGTATAACTTCACACCAATAGCTTTGACATTGTGTGTCTCTTCACCCATGTTCTCATTCCCAACTCCATTGAAAATATTAGAAATTAGACCACAAATGAGGTGTCTTCTTTATTTGACCTTTTTATAAGGTTTGCATTTTTTTCCTTCAAAGGTGTCTTCTATGAGCAAGAAGATGGGGTAGCTATGGGATTACCTCTCTCCTCCATTGTGGTCAATCTTTAGATGGAGAATTTTGAAGACCTTGCTCTTAATTATTTTCCTCTCAAGAGAAAATGGTGGAAATGGTATGTCAACGATATACCAACATATGTTGGGCCCATATTTTGTCTAAGCTAGATGAATTCCACTAGAATATTAATATTTTTTATAAGAGTATTTCCTTCACTAAAGAGCTCAAATTGATAATTAGATTTCCTTCCTCGAGATCCTTCTCATGAGAAAGTTAAATGTTTCCCTTGCTTGTCATGTTTTCTACAAAGCCACCCATATTGACCCTTATCTCCACTCTTTATACCATCAACACCCTTATCAAAAATTTGGAATCCTTAAAACTCTTTCTACTAAAGTCTTATACATCTATGATAGGGATTACCTAGACCTCTATTTGGCTCATCTTTTAAAGGTTTTAAAATTAAATAACTTTAATAGTAAATTTGTCTTGATATCTTTCAACCAAGCCAAGTCTCATTTTTCTAAGTAATCATTCACTTCAACTTCCTTCAAGCCCCTGTTCTACATCTCTTCTCTAATTTGAAGGAATTTTGAACAAAATCTCTAAAATTATTCAAAGAAAGGGCATAAGAAGTTATTTCAAACATGTCTTGACTCTTAGAACCCATGTACCCCCCTCTTAAAGACCCCCTAGAACCTCTTACTCAAGTGTATCTTATGTTCTTTTGTTACCCCTTACATTGGAAAAATTAGTTGTTCTTTTAACTCTAGATCTCTGAAGCATTGTGCAAATATTAGACATGAACATATTCATAATTTTTTTCTCTTAAAAAGAATTCTTTCTTCACCAAAAGTCACATCTTCTTAAAAAACTTCCCACTCCTAAACAAACAAGATAACTTCTTCAAAAGAAATATTATAGAGGTGATGTAAATTAACCTCCATCTAATAGATTTAAATAGGAATAAAAGATGGATTTTCCATCAAACTTGACAAAGATATTGCTCGTCCATTTAAGAAAACCTATTCCTAATGATATTTTTTATTCTATTTTAATATTTAGATATTTTTAATCATTAGTTTCTTCATTTAGTTTGAACTTTATTCTTTATTATTAATTCCCATATTTATTTTATTTATTAATTTCATATTTATTTTAATTTAAATCTTTTTTCTAATTTTTATATTATTTTTCTATTTATCATTGAATTCTTTTAACTATATTACTTTTATCATTTTTCTATTTACCATTGAATTCTGTTAACTATATTACTTTTATCATTCTCTTTTTATCAAGAGATGTGTATATATATTAAAAAAAAACTCAAATTCAGCTTAGTGCTTATTTTGCTTGCTTTGATCCCTCTTTTAAAAAATTTGATTTGATTTAAACCAATTTCTTACTTCTTTTTATTATTGGATTGTTTTATAATTTTATTTTCTTTCCCATTTAGCTTTGATTTGATTTATATATGTGGTAATTCAATTTTTTTTTTTATTCTATTCATTGTTAATTTTGTAGTTATTTTTTAACTGATTTAATTTTTTTAATTATTTTATTTATTAAAGTCAAAAAGTATTTTATAATAGTAATAAGGGGTGGACTTTAATAATGTGAGTTTGTTAAAAAAATACTTATTTTTTATCTTAAATTTGACACTTATTTACATATCAAAATATAATTATTTAATAATAAACATA
The DNA here is from genome assembly GCA_007115665.2 of Sequoiadendron giganteum. Lineage (NCBI taxonomy): Eukaryota > Viridiplantae > Streptophyta > Pinopsida > Cupressales > Cupressaceae > Sequoiadendron > Sequoiadendron giganteum. Next base: position 16,241,359 of record CM021100.1, read on the forward strand.
ATATATCTAAAATAAGCAACACATAATATTTATGTTTACATATATGTAGTAAATAAGATAGTTCTAAATTTCAATATCTCTTGACATTTTTTATATATATGTATTTAAGATATCTATGGTAATATTTATTTATATTTATATTTTTTGTTTTTTTTGTTTTTTTTTTGTATTCTAATATTTACTTCTTTTTTGAATTATTTTTAATTTAATTGTTTTATATTTTTTTATTATGATATTTTATATTTATTATTATTATTTGTTTTTTCTTTTTATTGTGTTGTTTGACTCTTTCCTTACCTTCCTCCTTTTCTCTATTTTTATACTTAGATAATGCTAAGATTTTTCATATCATTAGTTCTCTTCTTAAGCTGTATTTTTTTATGAGGGATCACGAAATATGATCCAAAATATTGAATGAAATGTTATTACATAGCATTATCCATAAAATTTCCATCAATTATGAAATGTGGAAATATAATTATACTTATATAACAATGAAATTAGATTAAAAAATTAAACTAAAGATATATTTTTTATAATAATTCTCTTGTTGGGTGCCATAAATCTATAGTCGTTAGCTGGTAATCCATTGATGTCATGTCTTATTTATCCTTTTATACCAATGGAGTAGCAACCTATAAAGTTCTTGATCCCATATCATCCCTTGTCACTGAAAATAAGAGTATTTCCCTCTTCCTTGGCTTGGAAGTTCCAATTTGTCTCATTATACTTTTTTAGGTCCAAATATATGACTTGCAGCTATGATCTAGACTAGAATTTTCTAGGAAACCATGAGGGATTGTTTACATTTGTGTCTATATTCAATTGATGTTCTCTTGCAGGTGATCCATCCTTGGTTAGCACTTTTTCACTCAATTTTTCTTGAGTCTCTTTTGTATTTACACCTTCTAACTCTAAAGATTTAGTATGTTGTTTATCATTAGAATCTACTACATTTTTCTCCATATGAGTATCTCTCTCAACCTCTTTGTTGAATTCTAGTAAATTTTCATCCATAGATACTTCTATGTCTACATGCATTTCTTCATCCTGAGGTTCTATGATTACTTCTTCTCGTATTTTCTCAAGTGCTATATATTCTCAATCAATTGTTCAACTATTTTTTCTTTTATAGAAGCTTTAATATTGATTTCTTTATGTATTTTTCACTAGTTGTAGTTTCACCTTCTATCTTTTGCTCTTCTAATTCTATAAACAACTCTCTCTAATGATCCCTTGCAACTTGAGCAAAAAATTTGAAGACTTGACTACTATCAACAATTTCTTCATTCCTAGGTTCTATTAAGTCTACCATTTCAACCTTTGGTGCTAATGTGTCTTCGAGAACTTGAGCTAGCTGAGCAGTGAAAATAGATGCAACAATGGGTGATGGTGTTAGCTAAGTGACGGATAGTTGTACTTCTTGAAGTACACCAATTACAAGAATTATTTTGATTTGTTTTATTTTCTCCATTTCTTCTATAATTTTTAGTGTATTTGACATGGATGGAAGAGAAATTTGATGTCTTTATTTCTATCATTTTAGCCTTTCCTTTGTCTTTTGAACCTTTTTGGGAACGTATAACTTATCATTGTTGGTTTATTTTGCAATTGAACAAAAGAAGATTCTCTTGGATGACTTTCTATTATTTGCATACTAGCCCTTGTACTATCTTTTATTGCATCATATTCTTACATATTTTCCTTAATCGATGTTGCATGATTTTCTCTATTATTTAAGAGAAAATCATCATAATCAAGATAATTCATGTCTTTCCAGTTTGTACCTTTATGATAATTAGGAGTGATATTTCATGTGCCAATTTTTAGTTCCAATGATTTACCCATGCATGTGTGTTTTGAAACACTTTATATGTTATTTTCTCTGATGAATCTTCCTCAAGTTCTATCCATTTTGTATTTGGAATAAGTTGGTCGTAAAGCTTATGTTATTCATAGTTAAAATCTATGGTTTTTCCATCTTCTTCCACTTTGAGAGGAACTATATAAGTCCCTAGTGTAATACCCCTCCATTTTTCTCTTTTGATCGAACGTTGTTCTGTTTTGCTATGCCTTATTTTATGTTAGTGCTTTGACTATGGTACTTGGTTACTATTTGATCGCTATTTGTAAAATGATGCGAATGTTATATTTTGATGTGATGGTATTTTATTCTGATGTTATCATTATGGCATGCTATGGATTAGCTTTGTAGATATTTGAATTAATGTTGTTTAATGCTTTTGATTAAATTATGGATGTTAGATTCATCAATTAGTAATACTATATTGGTGAAGGGGATGGGATTGCACCACTCACTTGCGAGCACCCTACGATTCTGTGATTTCCACTTCATAGTGTGTTTTAATTGTGATAGATATATGCATGTGGATATACTCTTTGTTCGCAGGTTGACAGGTACAGGACATCGACTCCACCTGGTTTTACAATTTTGAGCGTGTCAATTGCCCAACGACATTCAATTGGGAGATAGTAGCTAGGTTTTTCATGCCAAGTCATCACCCTAGTCATAGTGTGTCATCGGGTTTTAGTCTGGTTCAGTTGCGTTAATATTGTGCTATTTGCCTCATTTTTTATTTATATTGCAAGTTAGGAAAAGGTAAATATATGCTTTTGTAGTAAGTTGTTGATTAAATTTATTTGGTATAATGTTAGAAATGTTATTTGATTTATTAATTAATTTAATTTAATTGATAAAATAATTTAATCTTGGATTAGAATTATTGTATTGATTAATTAAATTAATTATGTTGAATTAAATTAAATTATGCATTTTGAAATTTATGGATATTTTGTGTGAAAGTGGAAAAATTGAAAAGATTAAATTGGAAATTTTGAAAAAGGTTATAAATTTTATTTTTTTGAAAATTTGAAAATGCAAATTGAAAATTGGAGATATTTTTTGTTTTGTTTCTGAAAATTGATTATGGTGGTTGAATAGATATTTTTCTTTTTTGGCTATTATTGGGAATTTTGATGAGTTTTTGAAAAAGGGGGATGAAAAATTGGAAAATAAGAAAGGGAAGGAAGAAAAGAATGATTTTGGTGGGTTTGGATTTGGATTCTTGGAAAAGCTCAGTTGGTTTGTTGGGTAGGAGCTTGCATCTGAGGAGAAGGCTTTGCACCAATTTATCAACCTCTAAAGCTTTTGGAACCAGGTTCTTTCTATTGAATTAGTTTGCATTTTGAAAGGTTCACAAAATTATAGTATGATGTTTGAAAAATATTCAAAACTCTGTTTGATTGCAAAGAAAACCCATCTCAAATCATGTTTTCAAAATTTGAAACTTGTATTTGGAAATAAAATTTCTCAAGGAAAATTTATGTTCTTGACTGTAAATGAACATTTTAATTACTACTTGCTCAATTAGTGTAGGATGGTGAAATCTTACACATTGGATTGTATAGATTCAGCCATCCTCATAGAATAATATGACTCATTCTTTCAAACAATTGATAAAACCAACTCAAGCATGCAAAGAAGAAATGAAATACAACCTATTCTATGGTGGATTGGTGCCCTCCATGAAAATGTGAGAGAGCCCTTTCCCAATCCTTGATAAGCTTAGTGATATGATAGACAATGAGATGCTTGAACTCAAGTTGCCTATAGTGTAGATGCATTCAAAATGTGTTTGTTGTGTTGTTTGAAGGAGAGAAGCCTTCAACTTATAGTTGAGCTTGAAGAGAGGAGAGGCCAAATTGATGAATGTCGGATCATTCATGGGCCAATGACAAGATGCCACTTGTGAAGGTGTGAGAGGGTGAGGAATGTGCAAGTTTTGGCAAATGTGCCAATTTCAAATTTGAATTTGAATGACTTGACATGTTTTGGGGGGATGAAAGGTGCAATAAATGCCATGTTGACTTGTGCAAATAGCATTTAAAACCTTGTTGGAAGGGACAAGTCCCTTTTGGGGGGAAGATTCAAATTGGAAGAATATTCCATTTTGATTCCATTTTGAATGTAATGAGAGGAAATAATAAATCAAATAAATTATTTATTGGTGCAAGTGGGTGGGTTAGTTAGGAGTTTAGGTTTGACTCTAGTTGAGTCAAAAGCTAGAGAATGATAATCATGATTAGAAGCTAATAAATGTAGATTAATTAACTTGGATGATATTAGGAGGTGACATTTGATTTTAAATCAGTTTGATTTATTAAATCAAATGAGAAGAACATAAGGATTAAATAATTTGATTTATTTAATGAACCTTAGGAAATTAATCAATAAATTGTCTTAATTGATTAATAGGAGAATTCGATGCACGATGTTAGTTTTGCATGTCTACAATTAGTTTTGTAAATTGCTTGTGCGATATTTATATCTCTATATATATATTTATATATACATAGAGATATATATAAACATATATATATGTATATTTTATATATGTTTGATTTTGGGCTTTTGCTATTAAAAAAATTAAATTATAGACCCTGCTTTAAAATTTTTAGATATTTTTGAAAATCCGTAGGGGTTACGGTTTATTTACTTTATGTTAAAAAAATAAATTAATTAATTAAAGGAGGGTTTTGGGGGAGGCGTTGGGGGCTCACCCCACCATGCCCCCCATGGGATGCGTGTGGGGGAGCCACGCCCAGCGCGCACCCCACATCCACCCTGTCGCCGTTGCAGCCACCGCTCAGGGGACGACTGTGTTTACACAGCCGCCGCCCATTGAGTGGGTCGGTTGTGTTTACACAACCGTCGCCCACTGAGTGGGTCGGCTATATTTTCACAGTCACGCCCAACCCTAAATGGCGCATGGTTCCATGCGTTGACTTGTTTTAAACTCATTTTTTTTTAAATAAATAAAAATATATATTTATTAATATTTTATTATTATATATTATAATATTAAAGTATTAATATATATTATGGTTAATATAATATATATTAATATTTAATATTATATATATATATGTTAAATAATTAAGTATAGATATATGTAAAATATATATATATAAATACATAAGTATATATATATTATGTGTATATATATCAAATAATGTTTTATTTGAGGGCATGATTTAAGTATAATTGAGGGAATTAAATATTTGATTTAAATGATGCATGATTTAAATGTAATTGTGAAATTTAGATCAATGTGCAATAGACAAATTATTGATTTTATTTTAAATAGTATATTGAAAGGACAAATATTGGATTTGTAAGTAATGTTCTTATTCACGAAATCAATTGATTCTTTTAAAATGATTTAGTTTGCAAGGACAAACAGTTATTTATTTTAAACGATATGTTATGAATCGCATAAGTAAAGGGTTATTTTATTATCATTTAAAGGCAATTAGGGAATTAAATGTTTGGTTTAAATTTCATCTTTTGTCTTAAAGTGACATTATTAAAAATTAAGTTTTATTGGGGCAATATAGTATAGAATTTTATTAAGGGAATGGATGTAATATATCCAAAATTAGTTATTTCCTCACAATTGCCTTATGTGATTATTTCCTCTGTGTTTATGTTTGGGGAGATGGGTTAAGTGTCTTTATTATGTAAGTCTTCCAGAGGACCCTAGAGGTTGGGGGTTGTCATTTTGTGATGTCAACCATTTGTTAATTCCCTTGGGTAGTGCATGAGGTTATGTCAATGTTATTACCCAGTTTCCACGAACGGGGATGTTTTGTGCCTCTTGTGGAAGGGGTGGATTATGGGATTTGTGCCTCCTTGTAAGGAGTGTCTTTGTTATGTGATTTTTTGCCTCCAGTGTTTGGAGTGAGTTTCACTTTATGTTTCCTCCTAGAGTTGGAGTGGTTGTATATCTATTTTGTATGCACTTGGGTTCCCTTGGCGATTGGTTTTATTTGGTATGTTGTCATGTAGAAGAGTGGCTTTTGTAGGGGCCAGAGCCCAAAGAAGTAAACTGGATAACCTTCAGAGGTGGTTTAATCAAGTGATAACTAAAACAATACTTAGAAGATTAGAACTAACTTCTCACTAATCAAGATAATTTTGCCTCACTCATAGACACAAGTGCTTGCTTAGGCTTGGGATGAGTGGGAAGGCCTGGAATGGCAAGGTCATCTATCTTGTCTTTACGAGAGGTATATGATTCCGCATGAGTGAATATGGGGGCTGGGATTTGGTTGAGGCCACCAAGATAACCCATAGTGGGGGCCGGAACCTATGAAGATTACCAGAGGAAAACCCATGATGAGTTGTGCGATGACACTCTGTCTAGGACAACAGTTGGTACTTGATTATTATATGTATCATTTTCTTAACATACCTAATCTGTTTTATATCTAGAAGCAATGTGACCATGTTAGAGTTGTACTTGTGTTGCACTTGTGGTTGTATTGTACATGTTATTGGTTGTGTCAGTTTGGTTCAGTATGTACTAGCTTGTGTCTAGGGGTAGTTGGTCTTGGCTAGGATTCTTTGTTACTATTTCCTAGCATGGGGGGTGGTCCTTCGGGTACCACTTGGTTGGGTGGTGTGCACCTTACTCTGTTGGGTTTCCTTCTTGTTCGTGTTGACGAGATTTCCAGTTGGAGAGCTCGTGGGATCCAGTTACTCTTTATGCTTATTTATTTCAGTTGATATTGTGATTTATTACCCCTCATTTGGTATCGAGGTGGAAATTTGTAATTGTAACCATGTTTATTGGACTTGCCTCATTCGGGGAATGAGTGATGTAATCATATTTTTTAAATATGGATAAATGAAATTCAAAGTTATCTCTTGTGCTTTGATGTAATTTATCATGTATGGAATGTATGTGTTTTAATTTCTTAAGTAAATGAATGACTTGGTTGAGTTCATATTTTTTGTTGAGGTTCTAAATAACCTTTGTCTCATAACCTTAGAGGTTGTTGGCATTGGGTAGTGAACTTGCATGTTAATTATACTTAAACAAAACAAAAAAATAGTCCTTTAAGTAGTTAATTGCAACTTCCCCTAGGGTTGTGTGGCGGGGTGTTACACCTAGAGTTTGAATTTTCTGTAAGTTCAACCTATTGTGGCTTATCTTTCTTACTTCATGATCATCTAAATATTCTATCCAAAATTCCTTAATATGAGGCTCATGTTTGAGACTTACTAATCTACTTTAGTTTTCATTTTTCCAAATAGTTCATAAGTATTTGTAGCTAACTCGAACACTTCCACACTATACTTATGTAATTCATGCTCTAAATATTTGGCACAACGTATACTTTCACATTTATACCATCTAATGGTGATAGGATATTGAACCCCAACTCTATTCTTGGAGTCTAGTAAGTAGTGAGATTCCTTCTTGATATATTAAAGTCAGACTATTTTATCTATGGGATATCTGGGAAGCTTATGTTTTTTCAAAAAAACCTTTCATCCTTATGTAGTAAAACTTAAGGAATTATAAAAGTAGCTTCCCTTCTCAATTGCTACTTCTTGTTCTTTAGGAGACAATCTTTTAGTCTTATCTCCTTCCATTGTGCGTACCAACCACATGGAAAAAGTATCATTTACTCTTGTTTAATGTTTCATAGACTTCTTTGTTTCAATTTGAGGATAGTGATCATAGAATACATATTTTCATAAACCTGTACTTAATACTCTTTCTCTAAATAATCAAAGGTGGCCATGGCTACTAATGCATATACTAGATATGAAGTCATGTAAAAAGTCTTATGCTCCTGAAATTTTTGGTTATTTGGCTGAACAAGCTTTCACTAATAAATCTAGGACAATGAAGCATCTATTGGCCTAAATGAATTATCTCAATGTATAAGTACATCCAGTCTTCAAATATAGTAGAATGTGGTAACCCAAATACTCTACTCAATAAAGTTACCATATCTTCAATTTATTCAACAAAATTACTTTTGTATAGCATTTTTGGTAACTTTGACATTGATTTGTATGGGATTTTCATCCATTTTATATTAATCATCCTCCTAAAATCTTCATCATATGTATCTAATGCAATTATCTCTTTAATAATCATTACTCAAGTATAAAAAGATATCAAATATTTTTCTGATAGCATCTTCGCTTAGGTATACATGAAATTTTTCATCTACCAAGTAACCTTTCTTGTTTCTTCATCAAATTTCTTCATGCATTCTAAAACAAGATTTGGAAAATGAATAGCCATTGGGAATGTTGTGGATTTATCCAATTCATTCAATATTTTTTTCTCACCCCATGCCGCTCTATCTGGACTCTTCAATCATCAATAGAAGTTTGTCATGTTTGCAAACCCTAGGTCTATGTCTATTAAAGTTCTCCATAAGTTGTCTTAATTTGAGATGGAAATAATATTTCTTTAAACTCCTCTTTCATTTTCTTAATTATTTGAATCATTGGTGGGTCAACCCACAATACTATGTCCCACCTTTTGGCCAAATTAGGACATTGAAATCAACATTTTCACCAAATTTTCACTTTATGAAACCTATAGCAATTAAACCATTAATAATTTGGAGATGATATGAACTAGTGATTTCTGGCGATTTGTATGTAGATTCTAAATATATTTTTTAGAAAAATGTAGAAATAAATTATGAATTTTTTTCGTAACTTTTAATAACTTTTTTTTTATAGTAAATAACTTTTCCCTGAGCTGCGGTGGCCGAGAGATGCTTGTGGGTGTTGGACTTCTCTTTGTGCCTGTAAGGGTTGCCCTATTTGCTTTGGAGCTAAAGGTTATGATGTCTTGTGGTGGAGGGTTCCGGCCTCCTGGTTTCTTTCTCCTCCTGAATCTCCTTTTTTGGGGGTTTGGTGTGGGGATAATGGATCATGTTGGGGTTTGGTGCTTAAGCTTCACATGGCTTTTGGTTTGGCTCCTTATGCGGTGGCTAAGGAATGGGTTTTCTAGCTGCCTTTCAAGCTTTTTGTGAGTGTGGGTTTCTCTGAGGATGTTCAATTGCAGAAGGGGCCTATTTTTGTTCATGTTCGGCATAATAGGAAGGCTTGGTGTCTTTTCATGTGGGTTTGTTCTGCTTCTAGCCTCTTTTTAGTTGTCCCTTGCTTCTACTTGTAGCTTGTTTGGTGGTTTTTCTTTGGGGTTTTTTGTTCTTGGAGTGTTGTGGGTTCTTCTTGTCCCCTTTTTGAGGAGTGGTGGTTTTTCCTTCTGGTTGGATGTTGGGAGTCTTGGCTTATCTCTAGCTTTGACTGGCATGTTGGGGTTGCTTGGTGTTCTTTCCTGCAGGCTCTTCTCCTGATTTCCTTCCTGTTTGGGCTCCCCTATTCCTCTTGGGGGTTGGATGTTCTTATTCTTTTTGAGGCTGGGACCCTGCCTCTGGTGGTCTTTTAGCTTGGGGTTCTTTTTGATAATGGGTGGTTAGTGTTGGGGTTTGTGGTCTTCTCTTGGGTTGAGTTGCTTCATGTTCATTTACTATTTTCTCTATTTTTTTGGCCTGTTGTGAAGGCTCTGAAGTTGGTGAATGATGGGCTAGTTGCTAGGTTTTTGAAATCCCAAATGTGTTCTTTTGTGAGTATTAGTAAGGTGGACATATGGTGTTTATTTGAGACTTTTATCTTCATCCACAATTTTTTTTTGGTGCGGTGGACACCAAAGGATGCTACGGTTGTTTCTTGACTACTGTGTTAGTTATCTCCTCTGGTCCTATGGAGGTGGACCTCCCTCAGCTATTCTTATTGAGGTGTGCAGTTCTCCTATGGAGGTGGAGGTGGAGGTGGAGGGTGTTGGTGATTTTTGGCTGCAGTGGTCTTGCTGCTTGTAGCATCCTCTCCAATAGAGGGGAGCTCTCTCCTTTTGAGGTGGTTGTGGAGTTGGTTTCTTGGTGCCAGAAGGTCTATATTAAGTCGGTGTTTTTGTTCTTCCATAGAGGTGGTGAGAGCAATTGGTTTTGGTGGAACACTTTTGGAGCCTTGAGTAGTTGTGGTGACCTCTCCTATAAAGGCGGAGAGGATATGTTGCTAGTCTTGGTTTTGTCTACTATTGGGGCTCTGCTTCTGCAGATCTATGTTTTAACAGTTTATTATAGTGGTATGGAGAGACTAATCTATTTGTTTGACTGGTATTTTGTTGCCTGGTTGTTGCAAGCATCCTTCTTGGGCTTAAGGTCCCTGCCAAAACCTAGTTGTATAGGGTTGTTGGTCCCTTCAAAACCACTGGTTTTGGCTTTAAGGTCCCTGCCAAAACCTTGCTGTAGTGCATTATTGGTCCCATCAAAACCAAGGGGTTCAAGATCCATATAAAATCTTGGTACTTTGTTGGGTAGTTTGTTGGTTGTTGGCTAGTTGATTCTTTGTTTCGTTGTTGGGAGTTATCATCTCTATTCTTTGGGCAACTTAATCATCTCTGTATGGGTTTTGGGTCCCTTCAAAATCCGATGGTTTCGGGTCCATTCAAAACCTATTGTTAATGGTTTTGGGTCCATTCAAAACGTGTTTTCCCCCTAATCAAAAACATTTTTTAAAAGTGATGTTTGTGTTGTCACGCATAGATTTTTCATTGAAAGGATAAAATTATAATTTTTAAAATATAGATTTGTAACATCAATATCTTGTGCATGGATATTTTTTCATATTTTTTTGTTGCATATTTTTTTAATTAATTTTTTAAAATAGATTAATTATAATTTGGACATAGGTGTATGTTGTCATGCATGTAACTTTTTTTGTGTGTATTGAAATGAATTTATTTATTTTTAGCTAAAATAATGACATCAATACCTAGTGCACACATTATTTTTAGAAATTTGTTTCTCTATTTTTATATTTTTCCCACATGTACATAAAAAATATCTTGATGTTTGGCAAAAAACCTAGTAGATTCACAAGAAATAAAATATAAATATAATAATAAAATTAAAAATATTCAAATTATACATTTTGAAAATCTTATAATAAGGGATACATACTTAAAAACATAATTTCTAAATGAATTTATTTGATCCCTCGAAAGGTAAAGAAAAAGTGGTTTTTGTCAGCAATAACACTTAGAGATGGGCATGTTTCATCTCCTAACATGGTAGATTACCTTAAATTTGGAGGATGTGTGGAAAATTTTCTAGATCTTGATTGAGGGGGAGATGGTGTATTAGAGTGAAATCCATGTATAATAATTGAGTAGCGGATAGTTAGGAGGAAAAATATCTCACTACAAGATATTAGGTTTGATTTATACATGTATTTGGAGTGGGAACTAGTGGCAAATGTGCCACTACTTTTTATGTATTTTTGGCAGTTTTTTCCCTAAAAATATCAATAGTTTTTCCACCTAGGCTTGGTAGAGTGTGTGGTGATATGCTAGAGGATGGGAAAATATTTGTGTGGGGTCCCTATGTTTTGGCACAATTATACAAGGTCCTTCATTTGATGGCCCATAAGGGAGGGTGTTACATATTGTCCACCAAATTACTATAATTGGGGACCTAGAATCATATTATTGTGAGCCATCTAGAGGGTATTTGTGAGGTGAGGTAGCCAGAGAATCCATTTGTGTATGGGTGGAATGTTATGAAAAACTTTCTCCAAAAGAAATTTTTTTATGAAATTATCCTTTAAAATAAGGGAGATAGAAAAACAAAGGATAGTATGCTACTTTAGTTAAAATGGGCATTAATAAAGAGCATGTTTATATAAATTATTTTAATAGTGGAGAAATAATTATATTTATTTAAATAATTATTAAAAAGGTAACCTTTGTGAAAGGATGTGATGGTTTACAAAATACCCCTTAAGGATTATATAAATAATTTATGTGAGACTTGGAAAAAGGGGCATGGAAAACACTCAAGCAAGAAGAAGGTGATTTGGTGGGTTATGGGCATTAGAGAAGTGAGAACACAAAATGTGTCCAAATCAAGTTACAGAATACACATGGGATTGTCCTAGCCATGGCTTTAGTATGAGTATACACATTCTTCAATGCAAGTAGGCACATTCTTCAATGTGAGTAGATACATACTTCAATGCTAGGCACATAATTCAATGTTATTAGGCGAGTGTGTTTTTACATAAGTTCTCCAAAGTATGTCATAGTTATGAGGGCTAAGACCACTAAAATATTCCTAGGGTGAGAGTGATATTTCCAAGTGCTCTAATTCAAATAAGTGTTAAACTTATTATTATTCAAAAATATTTATAATTATAAATAAATGAGATGGAGTTGATTTTTAAATTCATTAAAGATATTTTCTTTATCATATGCATATTATTAGATGTCAATTTATATTAATTATGGTTTCCTCAATATGCTTAAGTCATAAACTAGTTAAAATCGATAAATAAGAATTTTCTTCATTTTTATCTAACTTATAGATATAGCTTATAATATTTAAACTTAAATAATAACACTAATAAATCCACTAAGATATAAAATTATCTCTAATATATTAAATGAATCCAATTGTATACTAAAAAAAATACTATACAAAACACTTATCAAAGTAATATTTATCTTCAGAAAATTATGGTACCATAAGTAATGTTTATCTAGAGAAATGACAAAAAAAAACTTTATAAGCACTTAAAAATATTATTTGTTGAAGTCTTAAAACACTTAGAAGAATCAAATGTTCTAAATCAACACAAAAATATATATATACTAGACATCTAAACACTAAAGATATCTTCCAATTTATTTTTAGTCTCTATTTTTTTAAAACACTTAATAAATTCCAATCAAGACTGGTCTAAACATACATAGAATATAATTTTCAAACATTAATATTTTAAAGTGTTTTCTTCTATGATTTAGTAGGAAAGTAGAGTATAGCTACAGTAAATAATAAATTAAAATAGCATATACAAATAGCCACTAGAATTGCAAGAATATGATATAGTTTGTTATAACTTTATAATTTATTATTATTGTTAGTGTAATTAATAATTTATTACACTAGCATAAGTTTAACTTAGGTATTTTGTTTAATTAATTAAGTCCTAGGTTGCATTATTAGGTAAATCATTTAATTATGGGGTCATTACCCTTTCCATTTTTGTAGGGGATAATATTCCTTCTAGAAGATGAGTTGTCTTTTCTAGAACTTATCTCAATCAATTCATCATTCCCTAGGTAGTTAGTTAGGGTTCTCATGTTGTCACATTTTGTTAGATCATGACACATGGCAACATCATATAGCTTACTACATCTCACCCTTTCCTATATAAGGAAGGTGATTGTATTCATTTGTATCATACTTCATACCTCATCATTTGAGAGGTCTTAATATCAAGCTTATTGCATATCCTCTTGCAGAAGGTTTTTCATTTTTTTTGCAGGTGTTCTTGGGTGTCGAATTAATCTCCAAATCTTACATGGTATCAAAGAAATTTGAGGCTCTTACATGGTATCAAAGCCTTGCCAGCAAGACCCTTCTCAAATTTGAGGATTGAGTTATGGTTGTAAGATCTTGGTGATTTTTTGTAAGGTTGGAGGGTTTGCATCTTGGGTGAATTTTTGGAGTAAATTGGGTGAAATCCGACCCTTCCATTGCATACAGAAGGCCCAAAGCCCCCATTTTCATACAAAATACTTCATATTCTGAGGTAAATTTATTTTTTGGTGATTTTAAAAAAAAATCGGGTGACTATCTTAAATTTGATAGCCAAATGATCGTCATGGAAGCCTCATCATGTCTTAATTAGATAGTTTTCTTAAAATTGCCATAACTTTTGACTCGGGTATCAGATTTTCATGTAAACAAGATATCATTGGAAAGCGGGTTTCGAGCTCTATCTAGTGGTGTAGGAGTTATTATCATATTTTATTTATGTAATATTTTATTGTTGTTTGAAGTAAGATCTCCTATTTCGACCTCCAAGCTCGTAAATTTCAACCAGTTTCTCTGATTTGGTGATTCAAGTTGTGTTTGGAAGGTACTTAGGAGCTCTATCATTATGTCAATGCATATTTTCCAGATTCAGCACCATGTATTATTTATTCAATATTTTGCACATTTGGCATTTTGACTGATTACTTGGACATCCTAAGTCTTGGAGAGGTTCTATCAATTTGGGAAGACTTCATTTGTAGTATATATCATATTTAGGAGTTTCTATTTCATTTTGAAGGATATTGTCTTTGTAATCTTGGAGATATATATCATAGTTAATAATGGGGTTTTCATTTCATCCTGCTTTGATTATGTTGAAAAGAGGAAACTATAAACAATGGAGAAATGGTATCATCACCCATCTCTAATGGCTTCATTTATTGCCACATTTGTATAATCTTGTTCCCCCTCCTATTATTGACAGTAAGAAATTCGCTTGGAATTGCAAAAGGGATCATGTCTTAGGAGTCATTGCAATGCATATTGATGTTTCCACTTTGAAAAGTGTTGATCTTTGTGATTTCCCTCATACTCTTTGGACTAAATTTTAAGAGATACATGGAGATCATGATACTCAACCATTCCTAGATGATCCTATTTCAAATTGTCTTGTGCCTCTTCCTCTTTCAGATAGGATACCCTATGATGTAGATAATATGTGAGGGTTTGCATATTTGGAATACTTTGAATCTTCAGATGAGGATGATGAGGGTTCTTCAGATACTCCTCCATTAGAGAAAATTGATGTACCTTCACCTTTAGTGATTCCTTGTGCAGAGTCATTGACTGGGCTCCTATCATTCCCATTCAATAGGAACATTCTCATGGTAGTGATTCTTTGAGCATGTCCAGTGATTCATTACAATCAGTATCTCATTGTCTTCCTAATTGGGATTCCTATCTATCAAACATTGCATCCTTTTTTGTGGAGTCTCACATTTCAGATTTGGAGGACATATTTGAGGGGATATCTCTCTTGTTTTATGATATCCATTGTACACCTATTGTCAAGCCATCATGGTCTTTGGATATTGTTTAGCATTAATTTCCACATTGTCCTGATTTGTCACCTTCTTCATTGATTGGGAATGTACCTGATTTGATTGTGGCATCTTCATCTTCATTAGGAAATGAGACACATGAGAAGATTTAAAATACATCATCATCATCCATATTCATCCATACTTCCTTCAATTCCTGCATTTCTACTTGGTTTTGTTTCTTCTAAAAGGGAGACGAGTTGTTTGTCGACATTGGATCATGTTTTGTCTTTAGGCACTTACCATTTTTGCAGGTGATCACATGTTATGGGGGGGCTATATAATCCTTCTATTTTTCTCCTATGGGGGGGCTATTGATTGTATTGTATCCATGTGACGGATGGTGTACTTGGGGGGTATTATCGAGTCCTCCATCCTTCCTCACTTATTTGCATTTCATCTCCTCTTTGGAGAGGGGTTTTCTTCCCACTAGTCTTTCCCCTTTATCTGTTTGTGGGAGATTTGTTCCATTTCATCTTCATTTGTAAATGGGTACCTAAAATGGCCATCATGTAATCAGGACCCATATTCTTTGCATAATCATTGCATTTTTATTTCCTCCCTAAATTGCACTTATGATGGGGTGTTAGTGTAATTAATTATTTATTACACTAGCATAAGTTTAACTTAGATCTATTATTTAATTAATTAAGTCCTAGGTTGCATTATTAGATAAATAATTTAACTATGTGGTCATTACCCTTTCCATGTTTGTAGGAGATAATATTCCTTCTAGAAGATGAGTTGTCTTTTCTAGAACTTATCTCAATCAGTTCATCATTCCCTAGGTAATTAGTTAGGGTTCTCATGTTGTCACATGTTGTTAGATCATGACACATGGCAGCATCATATAGCTTACTACATCTCACCCTTTCCTATATAAGTAAGTTTCTTGTACTCATTTGTAACATACTTCATACCTCATCATTTGAGAGGTCTTAATATCAACCAAGCTCATATTCTTCCATATCCTCTTGTAGAAGGTTTTTCATTGTTTTTGCAAGTGTTCTTGGGTTTCGAGCTAATCTCCAGCTCTTACAATTATGTCAAGAGACATTATATAGTTGTATTAAGAGGATGTGTAAGAACATGTATACATAAAATCCCCCTTAAATCATGGTATCAACAATAAATTAATGCTTTTAGTTCTATATTTTTTGAAACATAAGTGAAGATGAAATATTTTTTGAAAAATAAAATCAAAAAATAAAATAAAATAAGTATTTTTAAAGACTTATAATAGAAATATATTGGAATAACTCCTAAAAAATATTAATAGCATGGTAAGTATGTATTTTATTTTATTGTTTTCAATTTTATGTTTATAAATAATATTACTTAATTTCACATATAAATAGAAACTCAAATTTAAAAATAAAAATAAATTATTTGTCACCATTTGGGCGGGTGCATGGAAATGGGTAGCAATTCCGTGGACACCCTAAAAAAAAAAAAGTTGAAAACCATAACGCGAGCGCGTTATAACGCACTCGCGTTGTGTCTTCCGTTAAACCTAGGCAAGGTCTTGACAGCTTCAACTACAAAGACATAACGCGAGCGCGCTATAACGCGCTCGCGTTATCAACTATTAAAAGCAAAAAAACAAATGCAAATCTCTCATTTGCATTTCGACTGGTTTTTTTGTTGCACCTATAGCCAAAAACTCCAAAATATCGCTCTCGCATTCTAAGAGGAGAATTTCTTCGCCAAGAATCCTTATTTCTTCACAACGATGGCGCCACGACGACGAGGAGCTGTAAGAGGTAAGGATTCTATGGTTTTTGTTTTGAATTTGTTAGTTTTAGGTTGAATTTGATATCTATTTGTTTGAATTTTTAGGAGATGCAAATCAACCTGCAAACCCTCAAAATCCTCAACAGGAAGACCAACCAAATCCTCAAGATCAAAATCAACCACAACATCAACCTCCTCCACCAATCACTCAACCCCCTCCTGGCACTCAACAAAATTTAATGAGTGAAATTGAGAACAAAAAAAACAAATTGAAGATTTGATCAATAGGTTGAGTGATCCAAATGGTTCAACCATAGAAAGAATGACCCTAGCAAATTCATTGGAAGATATGTTAACAAACGTAGATTCAATTAGCAAAAAAATAACTGGATGGGAAGATAGAAGGCAGGCGGCTAGGGACTATTATGCAGATAAACTTTCATACAAGGATGTGAAAGATTCAAAAATTACAAAAGGTGATTTGTGCTCATTATTCACCGACCCACGCACAAATCAAAATCTTACCCTCAATGCGAAGAGGTTTCCTATCCATTGGTGCCACCACCAACAAATGAAGGAGCAGTTTTATGATAGGTGGTACATGGTCTTCGATTACCCACCATGCAACAATTGTGAGGTCCCGCAATATTTCCTTAGGAAACTATACAGTGAGTTCATATTGAACAAAATCCCAAATTATTTTGATATGAGGGATTTCCAGGGGAGAGGTGGGGGGTCAGCTCAGGATAGACCTAGTGCACAACCGGATCCTACGTGGCAAGGTAGATGAGCTCTCGCTAGGCCACCTCATGAGCATGTTGTTATGCCTTCCATCGTGAAGGAAAGTGTTGACGTAGAGACATTGCAGGCAATCAGCACTTTGACCCAGAGTGTAATCCATCATACTAGCCCTATTCTACAGCGCCATCCAGGGGAGTCTTCTAGTGGTGGCCTTCGAACACATGTGTGTCAATCTTGCGGGGCTACTTGTTCACATGACCCCACCAACCCTCAGGAGACTGGTACGCAGGATCTGTCTGCAGCTATGGAGATGGAGAGGGCAGCTGACATTTTGCATGAGGCATATGGCATTGATAGCCAGGTAAAAGTTAGTGCATGTGTTCATTGAATTTAATCTATTAAATTTTGATTTTGAAATACAAGATTAACTAAAAATGTTTTATGATTTTAATAAAATTGCAGGGTCACAGTGTTGAGACTGGATACACCGGCCCCCCACCAACCTATTTTTCAGTACACCTATCGCTAGGGTATGTAACTAGTAAACAATTATAAGTTTATTGCATATTAATGGCATTGTTTTACGAATGGTAATTTAATATGCAATTTTGGATGTTGAACAGACTAATATTGGAGGTTTTGATGGAACACTTCCCAATGGCGGTGGATTTACTCAAACCTTCATGCAGGTAATAGAATAAAGATTTTAACTAATGAATCAAGTACTTAATAGATTTGTGTAGTTTATACATGCACATCATTGATTACGTTGAATAATTTGTTATTTTATTTTCAGTTGTTGCGAGACGATACACCTCCGAATGTGACGAGGGCAATGGATATTGGTGTGACATCTTCTATACAATCCTCGATGGCTCTGACAGAAGAGGTATGAGGCAAATTAGTAAATTTTAATTTACATTTGTTGTTATAGATATTAGTTAGTGAAAAATCAAACCATTATTGATTCACGTATTTTTTGTCTATTTGTATGGTTTATATAGGGCTTGAGCACGCCTAAGCATGGGCATGAGGATATTTCCCTCATGGAGAGAGATCGTGAGATGGTTGTAAGTGATTTTTTTGTCAAATATATCATTTTTTATAATGTAATTTCTATATATTCATGACTTTACTTCTTATTGTAACAGTTGAAACTTCACCATGAACTAAACCCTAGGGGAGTAGTAGGAGCACTCCACGAGCGCAGCAAAAATGAGTGACAGATCAATCGCCATCCGAGAGAAAGGGAAAGGGAAAGATTTTATTTCCTGTAGATGGAGAGCAATGACTTTTGATTCTAGAGTCCTTTGTTGTATGCCTGCATTGCAGATTTGTACATATGTTTTATTGGACATATTTGACATTGTATGCCTAGATGGCATTCTCGTAAGCCTATATGGCTATTTTGTACATATATTTCATACTTATATCGACATATATTTATGTATTCCTACATGGCTATTTGGTTAATACAAATATCTTTTATCGATGCATGTCCATATTTGCAAACTGAATTGATGGTTCAATAGATATGAGTTATGTGTATTCAAGTGTATACTTTACAACTTACGTGTATACTTTGTGACTTTCGTGCATTCGAGTGTATACTTTGTGGCTTACATGTTTTCATGCATATACTTTGTTTTAATTTGTGTATACTATGTATTCGTGTGTATAATTTTTGAGGCTTACGTGTTTTTGAGTACTTGTACTTCCTTTATTGACATGTACATGTTTGACTTATTCACGTGTATAATTATTAATTGGTTAGCCCTAGCATTGATCTATGTCATCCTCAATGCATGATCCTTGAGATGGAGTAAGTACACCCTCAAGGTCAAAAGGAGTTTCACATGCATTCTTCGTAGGCTCATTTTGGTAGTGAAACCAAAAACCTCTTGCATCATTGAAACGAAAAAAAAAATCCTTTATAGCAGGTCTGAAGCCATTATCATTCTCCATCAATTCTTCATGTATCCACTCCCCATTAATGGTTGTCTCATGACCTTCATGAAACCAAGCACTTATCTCATTTGTGATAGAAGAAATGTATGAAGATTTATCTTCCTCCTTATGAACCATTCATTATCATGAGAGATGGGTTCTTGTGAACCACTACTAATGAATCATGGGTCAATGAGTTTGACTTGTAAAACTACACGATTGAATCCTGATAGCAATATCACAATATTTATATATCTAAATGTGTTATTTCCTTCAGCTAAAATTTGTGCTTATACTTATGTGATTGATGTATGTTTGTGTATGGGATCATAGTAATTTCTATTTGATGACGCTATTATGTCTTTAAGGTTTATTTATTAAAGGGTGCATGAAACAAGTTTTAAATCCTTACAAATCTTTGAATTTCTTAGGTTTTTCTATTTGTCGAGTTTGGGCTCCGAGCCCGAGTCCAAGTCAAAAAATGGCTTGTCAAGTCTGAGGCGAGTCCTAGTCTTGTAACACTGGTGTGAACACATCGAGGAATAATGTATATGTCGATGAAGAGAGAACCCATCTTTGTTTCCAAACAAACCATGGTATAGATATGGTTGGTCGAGATAAAAAATCACTCTCGTGGATAGTTTGAACCATAATCTTTCATGGCTACAAACACACCTTCATTATGTGTGTTCTTGATGGGTATGTGTAGGATCATCATGGAAAAAACAAGCCCTTAAGTGGCAATAAAAAGACATAAAATCAGAGTTAGACAACTTGATGTAAAAATTTGAATAAGTTATCTATATTATTTCAAAAAAATGTAAAAATTGAATCCGTAGAAAATTGAATGTAGTTTCTAAACTACTAGACCTTTATTTTAAAAACAAAATCTATTTGGTGAAAATTTAAAATTTCAATGCAGTAGTATTTAAATTTCAGGGTAACAATAAGAAGTAGGTGTCTGTCTAACCACCCTAACCACAATAAAATGATAATATTTTTTTATAAGATTTCAGATATAAGTAGAGGACTCATGTCTAGATGTGATGCATATTTTTTAATAATTTTTTTCCAAGTAAATAATTAATTATGATTTTTTTATTAAAACTTTTTAAAAATATAAAAGCTCATCTTTCTAACCACCTTAACCTAGTCAAAAATTCATGAAATTCAATTTTTTTTTTTTAATCCTATAGTATACAAAGCATAGAATGTGACGCATGTTTTAAATTAAAAAAATGTGATACCGTTTGAAAGTTATAGATGTTTTTCAATTAGCTTATCAATCAGGACTTTATTTGTAATTCTAATAGAAAATGAATAATAATTATTTATTAAATTCAAAGTAAAGTATAATTTATATTGGTGGAAAGCTGAGAATCTCCTCTAAAAACCCTTTTCGTTTCATCAATTTTGGGGAAAAAAAAAGTCGTCAGCCACATGGGTCATCATATGGCTTACATATCGCCACTTTTTGGCCCATCATGATCCTGCACATACCCTGATCCTACTGAAGAAATGGTGGAACATTTTGTAGATCAAATATTGCAACCCTAAGTCCACAAGAAGGTTACTTGTCCTGATTTCCACAAATGTCTTTAAGATGTTCATCCTTCTTGAGTAATGTGAACTATTGATGTTATCTAGATCTTTGAAACTATCTACAATCATGTGCAATACTGTAGAAGCTAGAGCTATATCTAATACTACAAATGACTGCTCAATGGAATCCTGATAGCAATATCACAATTTGACACATTGTAGAAAATACATCCTACTTATCAATTGATGAGCTAAAGGGGCTCTATAATGAATGTTTCATAAGGCACAACACTTGTTGAAGGTTTTGCAAATGGGGTTGCAAGCTAAGTGGGCTTAACCTTGGGGAAAAAACTTCATGGTTAAGCACTTGAGCTGGAGTATACTAGAATGGGTGACCTCCTAGGAAGGCCTAGTGCCTCACCTATGTGAGCATCACTTAGATGCAATGAGTGCTAAGTGGGCCATTCAATATCATTTCAAATTTGTTGCTTTAAGCAACTTACAAATTTGCAACTTAAGACTCCTCCAACCTAAGGGATCGATCCGGTGGAACATAGCTCGGAGTGATTCCACATGTTTCGATGCAAAAGAGGACCATGCCTAGCATAAACATACCTATTTGGACGTGTTGGAATAGTCCACTTGGTCACACAAGTTGCAGAACGAAAGTTGCACCACTCTGCAACTTTGCACTGCTTGCATTTGATGCTTTTTCCATCAAGTGAAAATCCGCCACCACTAGAAAACCACTCCAAGATACCCAAAACTGAGAGAGTTTTTTGTAGAAAGGCTCAACGCGATCCTATAGGATCAAATGATAATTTTCTAAGTGTCACGGTATCCAAGTAATAGCATGTTGAAGTTTGTAGCCATTTTGCACTTTAGACCCTTAAGGGATCGATCCGGTGGAACATAGCTCGGAGCGATTCGACATGTTTCAGTGTGAAAGAGGACCATGCCTAGCATAAAAATACATATTCAAATATTTTGGAATAGTCTGCTTGGTCACACGAGTTGCAGAGCGAAAGTTGCACCACTTTGCAACTTTGCACAACTTGAATTTGACACCTTTTCCATCAAGTGAAAATCCACCGCCACGAGAAAACCACTCCAAGATAGCCAAAACCGAGAGAGGTTTTTCTAGAGGGGTCCAATTCCTTTCTGTAGGATTAGATGAGAAGTTTCTAAGTGTCATGGTATCCAAGTAATAGCATGCTAAAGTTTGCAGCTATTTTGCACTTTGAACCCTTAAGGGATCGATCTGGTGGAACATAGCTCGGAGAGATTTCATGTGTTTCGGTGTGAAAGAGAACCATTCCTAGCATAAACATACCTATTTGAATTTGTTGGAATAGTCCGCTTGGTCACACGATTTGCAGAGCGAAAGTTGCACCACTTTGCAACTTTGCACTGCTTGAATTTGACACCTTTTCCATCAAGTGAAAATCCACTGCCACGAGAAAACCACTCCAAGATAGCCAAAACCGAGAGAGATTTTTCTAGAGGGGTCCAACGCCTTTCTATAGGATCAGATGAGAAGTTTCTAAGTGTCACGGTATCCAAGTAATAGCATGCTGAAGTTTGTAGCTATTTTGCACTTTGGACCCTTAAGGGATCGATCCGGTTGAACATAGCTCGGAGCGATTCCACGTGTTTCGATGTGAAAGAGGACCATGCCTAGCATAAAAATACCTATTTGTATGTGTTGGAAGAGTCTGCTTGGTCACATGAGTTGCAGAGCGAAAGTTGCACCACTTTGCAACTTTGCACTGCTTGAATTTGACACCTTTTCCATCAAGTGAAAATCCGCCGCCACGAGAAAACCACTCCAAGATAGCCAAAATCGAGAGAGGTTTTTCTAGAGGGTCCCAACGCCTTTCTGTAGGATCAGTTGAGAATTTTCTAAGTGTCACGGTATCCGAGTACTAGCATGCTGAAGTTTGCAGCCATTTTGCACTTTGGACCCTTAAGGGATCGATCCGGTTGAACGTAGCTCGGAGCGATTCTACGTGTTTTGATGTGAAAAAATATCATGCCTAGCATAAACATACCTTCGGACACATTGGAGCAGTTAGTTTGGTCACACGAGTTGCAAAGCAAAATTTGCACCACTTTGCAACTTTGCACTGCTTGAATTTGACACTTTTTCCATCAAGTGGAAATCTACTGCCACAAGAAAACCACTCCAACATAGCCAAAATTGAGAGAGGTTTTTCTAGAAGGGCCCAATTTCTTTCTGTAGGATCAGATGAGAAGTTTCTAAGTGTCACGGTATCTGAGTACTAGCATGTTGAATTTTTCAGCCATTTTGCACTTTGAACCCTTAAGGGATCGATCCGGTGGAACATAGCTCAGAGCGATTCTACGTGTTTCGGTGCGAAAGAGGACCATGCCTAGCATAAACATACCTATTCCAACCTATTGGAACAGTCCGCTTGGTCACACAAGTTGCAAAAAAATGTGTACAAATTGTTTACATGACCTTTATATGACCTTTTTCACATTGTTTACATTTCAAAATTCAAAGTTTGCAAATTTTCCTACTCAAGGCATTTACAGAACAAGGTGCTACTACACCAAACATGAACTCCAACCTTACAATATTTGAGTATATCTCATTATGTAATTAAATCTTATTACAATGCCTCTAGCACTTCGTTCTCTGAGATCTTTTACAATGTCACTCATACATTCAAGATTCTCTTTAAATGTCTACATCATAAGTGCTCATTATGAAGTTAACTTCAAATGAGTAACTTGAGATTCACTCCCTAAGCTTCACATGCTCTCTTATAATGGCTTGAAATCAAAATTGAGATTTGTCAAAATCATCAAAATAAATATGTTGCATTGCTTTTTTGGCTGAGATTCTCTTTGATGGCTCTTAAATCAGCATTTTCTGCAACGAAAGATCAATCAACCCTTAGTAGTTTACTCACAAATACGCAAATTAAAAGAGAAAAAGAAAGAGCATCCAAAATGGAAATGAAATAAAAATAGATGGAAGGCACTTATAGATGTTGCATGCAGGCATGAAAATAAGGATGTTGCATTGCTTTTCTGGTTGACATTCTCTTGGATGGCTCATATATCTGCATTTTTTACAAGGGGACACCAATCACTATAAAAGAAGATGATAGCATTGGCATCAAACAAATTAATGTGCATACAAGTATAAATTAATAAGAACCAATGTGCATATACTTACAAATTAATCCAACGAACCATCCGGGTCTGCTCTACTCTTTATTGTGTCAAGTATTGCCTCATGGTCAGACTCACGGACCTTCCATAACGTCTTGTTCAAAGTTCTACCCCCATATTTGGTCAAATGAACATTGGATGCCACGACAAGGTTCGAGTAATGAAGAATCTTACGATGCATGTCAAAGTCCTGAAATAGCCAATGTTTAACACTTGAATGTGGGTACCTTCTAAGCCATGTTCCAGTAACCACAACTGAGCCTGTAGGGTATTCAATGTTTTCTCCATCTATAACTGGGGCCTCCAATTTCTTTTTGGTCTCAACACAATGACACAAGTAATAGTTTGTTCCCTCTTCATTGTCTTCATCTACAATAACTGCATAAACATGCTCTGCATTGATATGTGCAAAAAATATCTTGAAATTTGTCAACATTACGAATACAGTACAAAGTAAGATCTAACGATATGGAATTTCAACAACTAAGAAAGTAGATATATGACCTTGTTGAACTAGATCTGATATGTGGTCAAAGTCGACTGATGATTCTATCTGTGTCAGTTCCAATGTCATCGGAGGGCGATACATGTGAAGTGGGCTAAGATAACTTGTGAACCATTTGTCAACCCACTCCCCTGACTCACAATCATTCCAGTCTTGCATTGTACATAAAGAACAAAAGCATGCCATCTTTCGTGTATCGATACTCCATGAACTTGTATTTAAACTAAGGAAAGAGTGTACCTCACTCGATCCTATTAATGTACAACAGTCTTCATATGGTGCAATGTTAGTATCATCCATCAACCAAAAAAATCTATGAACTGAAGACGTACCTTCATTACCTGGACCCATCAAAGCATTACACCACTCGACGATTGATTTTGCATCTGTCAACTTTGCACTATCTTTATACTTTAACTCTTCTTGTGCTAATGCTCTTTTCACGCATGCTCATGCACCATCATGTTCCCCCTTTCCATGTTCGGCCTCACAAAAGTTACACATATGTTGAACACCTGTAATGACATGCATCCTGCACAACCAGTAGAACATGTGCAATTTCTTGAACTGTGTTGCATAGTTATCAGACCATATTATATGTTGATCGTATTCTATGCCCCTCTAAGCCAAACCACTATACAACATCTGGAGACAACCTTGCACGAACTCTGGAGAATGTGTGTGATCATCACTAATGTAAAAGTGGAACTCCCTCAATACCTTCCTTTGCTCATCTGTACTATCAGATGCGTGAATGAATGCTATGTGCACAAATATCAAAATTTATGTGGAGTTATAATACTGTGACTACACCTCATGTTGTGGCTGTAGAGTGTAGTTCTTTGCAAAGTCAACCACGGATACTATGCTTCCAACTGGAAAGGTGTCCTTGCATAGCTTGAATTGCATGTCCAACCATCAGGCTCTATGGGTATGCATTGCATACTCAAATAGTATACTATCATGAAATGTGGTCATAAATTTGTACACTGGAATCTTCTCAATAACCAAATCACACCTTTTTTCTTGAGACCCATCGCTTGTAGCATATGCCACTGTTTTATACTTCCTGAACTCTACTAGTTTTTGTCCCGCCTCATTTGTTCTTTCCATGTGTTGACATGCTGGCATATGCTGGAAGCCACCGCAACGCTCGCATGAACCATCCAAGCATGTTGTCCTATAGAATATCTGGCCATCCTCTATTTCACATAAAAAATTTGATAAGAACTCTCTTGAAGATTTTTGTGGGGCTTCTATGCCACAATCCTACAAAACATTGTTAGTATGCAAATCTAAACATATAGAACAATAAACATCATAATGGTTAGAAAATTCAATATGTAGTCTACAACAACAAGTAGTGTGTGTGTGATTTATCTTGACATAAAAAGGTTTAAGCAGTTCAAAAAATCTTTGAGAAATACTAATTTGAGGATAATCATTTTCAAATTTCCGAAAAAATTGGCTTTGAGTCATATCCAAAAAATGTTTTGGATGTGGCTCATGATTCTGACTACCGATTCTCCTTCTTACCACATCCCTTTGATTCGGAGATGGACTTGTGAAATTCTTCCAATAATCTTCAATTAGTCTTCTCAAGGCTTCAACAACTTCTTTATCTTTTCGTAATAGTCTCCCCGAGAATGCCCATAATTCATTTGTATCATTTCCCTCAATTCTTTGCCGCCTTTGAATGGCTCTTGATAAAGTTTTTCTACTAATTCCCATTTTTTCACTAGTCTTTTTAATTAGGCGAGCTCTCTTTGTTTCACAACTTACCAAAGTCGATGTGATGACATGTCGGGTGACATTACTATCCTTTGAGCGTGAGCTCTTACCCACACTCTCATAAGCATCCATTAGATTCTTCACAATAGTGTCTTCACTCGATGCATTCGATGTTCTCAACCCAAGAGTCTTCATGATGTTCCTATACTTTACACCCCGCATCATTTCAACAAATAGTTGACATCTTGTAGTCTCATTTATCCTTTCAAAGAATCATTCCCAAATCTTATCAGCATATCTTCTACAAGTGCATGTTGAAATCTTACCTTCCATGTGCTACAAAATCTCATCATCAATATTAATCAAATACTTTGGCTTTCTACGCAAAATTCTTGGTGGTGTTCTCCTAGGTACATACATCTCAACATTAGGAATTTCATCAATATTTAATTGAGGTGGGCTAGATTGCATGCCTTGAGGTTCACATGGGAATGATGGCATACCTTCTTCGTCAATTTGGAGTGATGATGTACTGTCAACTTGAGATGTGTTGGATGGTGTCCAACAATATTCACTTGCGGTAAATGGTGTCCCTCCATATTCACTTGCACTAGATGGTGTCCATCCATATTCACTTGTGCTAGATGGTGTCCCTCCATATTCGCTTGTGCTTAATGGTGTCCCTTCATATTCACTTGTCGTAGAGGTTGTGTCTCCAACTACGGTATTTGAATCTATCTTACGATGATGCTTTCGCATTCGTGCTTGTTGTGCTGCCAATTCCCATTCTCTTTTTGATGGTTGAGGTTCCTCTACAATCGGTTTGTTTTCATCAATCGTTTCCAATTTCTTCTTTTCATGATATGCCGCCACCCGAACTCTCTCCTTTTCTTTCAAGTTTTCGTTCTCTTCGTCTGTTAGTTTCCTCTTTGTCTTTTTCTTCGGCATGGCAGATAATTTTATCTGTACCATGGTAATGAGACGAATATTAGTTCGTAAACAATTCTTGAAGGAGTGGTCTATGTAATGAAATTTTGACCTTGTGCAGGGTATTTTGAAGATCTTTGATGCTTTGGAATGGTCTGGGAAGGCCCGGGTATAGGAGTTTCTATAAACCCTCCCTCTTTGCATTGAAAAATGGGGGTTTTTGTATTGGAAGCCTAGTTGAGTGGGTAAGGTCCTAAGACCTAGAAATTATCTTGTTTTGAGACAAGTAATTAAAGACTATTTTTGGGTTTGGAAGTCTAGTGTGAAGATCTAAGGGTAATTCCTTTGTAGAGAGGGTCTACTTGGAGGCCTAAAATAGTGAAAAAGGTCATTTTTCTTAATGTTGTCCCAAAGGAGTCATGTGATGGGTTAAGTTATGTCTTGCAACTCTGAAATTGGTGCTACAATCATTCTTTTATTTTCCTGGTGTTTTCAAAAAAATTGGAGTTAAGGGCCCAAAACTGGTTTTGCACAGTAACTAGATTCCAAGGGTCAAATTTGGGAAATAATGTTTTTGTTTGTTGTCCAGCTTGGAGGAGTGTTGGGATTGTTCCATTACGCCTTTTTAATCTTCTTATATGGCTCTTGAAGGAAAGTTGACATCTTCAATGGTTTTGGGTCCTCTAACTTTGCATCAAAAATGAGTATCACAGTTTGAAGTGTGTGCATGGTTTGGGAGATACATGTGACAGTTTGTAGATGCTTGGCTACTAGTAATGTGGATAGTGAACAAAGGAACTAAGTTTGTGTGTAAGGGCAGACTTCTGAAAGGTTTCATTTTTGTTGTACTAACTCAAACAAAGATTTATTAAGCAAATAATGGTTTGGTTGTGCCTTAAGAATTATAGTTTGTGTTTGTAAATTATGGTGCCATTATGGAAGATTTAAGACAACCTGTGAATGACATAATCATTGGTTGATGTTTTGAGGAACCTAGTTGATTGTAATCAGTTATTTTCAATATTTTCAAGGTGTTTTGAAGGTCCTTAAGGAATTGGGAACTCTTAATGCTAATTTGAGTATACGAATCAAATCTTTTGTGCAAAGGTATTGGAAGGTGTTTGGACCCTTCAGAGGAATGGGAGAGGCTTGGAGTTGTCTTAAAGGATGAATTTTGGTGAATGGTTCTGAATTTCTATAATTGGAAAGTGTAAAATGGTAATTGGCAAGTGTATATAATTGTGTATATAATTTGGTAATTTAAAATGTGCATTGACAACCTAAGGTTATAATGACAAACAAAAATGAAGGCAAGCCATAATAGAATGAAAGAAAATGTGTAAAGACCTCACATACCTTAAAAACCAGACTTTCAAATGGAGTAGTTCAACCCAATTATGTAGCCTTAGCTTCTTCTTTCTTCAAACTCCACAACAATTTGACTTGTTCAAAAGCTTGTTCCCTTCCACACTTCATTTGTATATCAGTTTTCAAGGGAATTCAAACTTCAATTGATATTATATGTCTTTAAACGTGGAAACTCTGCTATTTCATGTAAAGGTGTTAAAAAGATCATGGAAAAGGTGATGGAATGTGAAAAAGATGCTTGCACACTTCACAACATCATCAAAAAGCTATTTTTTGTCGAAGCACGTGCAGAACCAAGGGAATATGCAGACTATGGGCCTTCAAATCATGGGTATATAGAGTTTTCTACCGTTTTAGTGAGTAAAAAACATGCTCACGTTATAACGCGAGTGTGTTATGTGAAATTTGGTTTTCTTAGTTTATTTTTGAGAGTATAGGAGTTTTTGAGAGAGTGGGAGGGAGAGAGGGGGAGAGTGGGAGATAGAGAGGGAGGGATAAGGAAAGAGTGGGAGAAAGAGAGAGTGGGAGGGAGAGAGGTAGAGAGTGGGAGATAGAGTGGGAGGGAGAGAGGGGGAGTGTGGGAGATAGAGAGGGAGGGAGAGTGGGAGAGAGAGTGGGAGGGAGATAGGGGGAGAGTGGGAGATAGAGAGGGAGGGAGAAGGGGAGAGTGGGAGAAAGAGAGATTGGGAGGGAGAGAGGTAGAGAGTGGGAGATAGAGTGGGAGGGAGAGAAGGTGAGAGTGGGAGAAGGGGAGAAGCAGAGAGTGGGAGTTAGAGAGGGAGGGAGAGATGGTGAGAGTGGGAGAAACATAGAGTGTGAGAGAGTGGGGGAGAAACCCTAAACCCTAAACCCTTAAACCCTAATCCCTCAACCCCTATACCCTCTTAATCCCTCAACCCTCAACCCTCAACCCTTAAACCCTAATCCCTCAACCCCTATACCCTCATAATCTGTCAACCCTCAACCCTCAACGCTTAAACCATGATCCCTCAACCCCTAAACCCTCTTAATCCATCAACCCTCAACCCTCAACCCTTAAACCCTAATCCCTCAACCCCTATACCCTCTTAATCCCTCAGCCCTCAACCCTTAAACCCTCAACCCTTAATCCCTATACCCTCTTAATCCCTCAACCCTTAAACCCTAATCCCTCAACCCTTATACCTTCTTAATCCCTCAACCCTCAACCCTCAACCCTCCCTTAAACCCTAATCCCTCAACCCCTATACCCTCTTAATCCCTCAACCCTCAACCCTCAAACCCTAATCCCTCAACCCTCAACCCTTAAACCCTAATCCCTCAACCCCTATACCCTCTTAATCCCTCAACCCTCAACCCTCAACCCTTCAACCCTAATCCCTCTACCCCTATACCCTCTTAATCCTTAATCCCTCAACCCTCAACCCTTAAACCCTAATCCCTCAACCCCTATACCCTCTTAATCCCTCAACCCTCAAACCCTAATCCCTCAACCCCTATACCTTCTTAATCCATCAACCCTCAACCCTCAACCAGCAAACCCTAATCCCTCAATCCCTATACTCTCTTAATCCCTCAACCCTCAACCCTCAACCCTTAAACCCTAATCCCTCAACCCCTATACCCTCTTAA